>APFE030918359.1:0-59646 GCA_000404065.3 Pinus taeda
ATTTTTTTTAAATAATTTAATTGTTTTTTAAGTTTAATGTTGGTTTGATTAGTTATAATATATTTTTGGTTGTTTTATAAACTAATTGTTTTATTGATTAAATGAAATTGAAGTTCAATTTAATATAACTATAACACATAACTCTTGAATAAGAAGTAAGGAGTAGTTGTTTTGCTTATATTTTTAAATAGTCTGAAGAATTTATAATGCTTTGTATGAGTAAGAATAAGAATAAATCATGGATATCTCATTATTATAAATTTTTTAGCCAAAAGCATTAAGTATGAGTCTTAGTAGTTTCTTTCTTCATCAATTTTCTCTCACATACACACATATATATACTAAATTAAAATCATGTAAAATTTAAAGATATAAAAAATAATGGAATTAAGGTCTAATTATTTTTCATTATATAAATAGAAAGTTATCATATAAATAACAAAATTTATATCCTTAAATCCACTTTGCAAATTGAAATAGTTTTTAATGTCTAAAATATTTTATAACATAAAATAAAATTGAGAATGAAATAACTTATTCCTTTAATTTGAAAATAAGAAACTATATGACGAAAAGAAAGAAAATTAAACAAAAAATATTATTATGGAATAAAATTGCAACAATTAACCTGTTTATGCTAACTTAGGAAAAACAAGGCACTTTTAGAGGAATATTAATGAAAATTGAGATGCAAGAGCAATTGAAAGAAAGTTTCCAGATAAGGGGAGGTTGACCCTCACTAATTTAAATAAAACATAAAATGAAGTGCATGAAAAATGCAAAAATGTCATCAAATTTTCATTTGATGGGCAGAGAAGATTTGAAATTCCTGGCTTGGTAGGAATAGTTATTATTACTAGTTACTAACCATGAAATTAAGTTATCACTAGCTACTAACAGAAAATACACGTTAACTCATTGTACTGTTATTAAAAAAACCATTCCACCTAAAATTACTATTGGTGATCCATAAAAGAAGTTTCACTCTCGGGAAATAACTCATGGCCTTGGACCATTAACACCTTTTTTTTTTGTCATTTCAGTACGAAAAAAGCAAGATATGTATTAATATCAAATAAGTCACATACTACATATAGTCTGACTGATACATGAAACTAAAAACACAGACATAGAAGTTTGTAAGCAGTCCTCCTCATAATTGTATCTCTTGAAAGCATGCAATCGGGCAGAAAAAACGGAGATATGTGATTGTACATTGCAATATGTATGAGACAAGGATAACCAACAGATTGACAATAAATAGAAAAGACCCTATTGTATGATTATCACATGTAGAGATGTGAAACATGCATAGTGAAGGAAATAGTTTCTAGGGGCTAAAAACAGGAGGGGGAGATAAAACAACAAAAACAAATTATGTACCAGGAAGGTAAAAATCCTCAATTTGGTATGTGTTATCTCCCAATAGTATATCCATTTTCCATTTGCCCAGTTGAGATAGAAACCCTTTATTTGACAAACTCTCTCCAAGTATTTTGTGTTATGTCCACATGTTGTATAGTATAATCCTTATTTCTTCTCCATAAGTAATCTAGATGATTCTTTATGGAAAGTTTGCCAGTGACACGGTCTATTATAATTTTAGAATCACCATAGATCTAAAGAGATGGAATGTTTAGGAAGGAGCAAAACTATAGGAGGAGAGAGCCATTGCCTCAACTTTATTGTTTTTTCCTTTCCCGCCATTCCAGTGAATGGAAAAATTCTGATCTTCATACATGGAAATGAAAATGCCACAAGCACACATACCGTTTTGCGCTGCCCCATAAAAAAAACTCTTGGGAAGCTCATATGGAGAATTTTATGTTCCCTATTTTTTTTTTTTATGTTTTTGTCGTATGTTCTTAAGAGGAAGAGAATTATAAAGATAGATGATCTTCTCAAAAACTAACTGAGAATCTTCCTATCTGTTTTGGAACAAAAACTTGTTTCTCCACTTCCAGATTGACCAAAAAACAATTTGTGGAATGGTTCTCCATGTTGCATTATGAGTACTCCACCATTCAAGTGACTCTTTCATAGAGGAATGTAACACAAAACTAAAGCCCAAATATGATGATAGTCTCCTCCATAGCTGAAAGGTGAAGCTGCATTCTAGGAACATGTGATAGTTATTTTCCCCCTCCGCTTTACATATTAAAAATATACCCAGTCCTGACAAATTCCTCTTTTGCAGATTTTCCCAAGTGAGATTTCTATTATGGTAGACTAACCAGGAGAATATGATAATTTTGTTGGGGACCCCTGTTTTCCATAACGACAAAGGGAAAAAATCAGCAAATGGAAAAAGAAGGCTTTTGGTCAAAGATGAATAGATATGCTTAACACATATATTATCCTTCCCCCTTTGTCCTTTCCAGGTGAGAAAATCATGCGCCTCGGTACGACAGATACTAATATTCCTCATGATCAAAGTAATCTTGTTCCATTGATCGGCTAAAATTCCTTTTAGACCCAATTCTTGGGCTTCTTTCCAAATTGGAGAAGAGCCCTGCCATCCTGCAATGACTTGACTCCAGATAAAGATCCCCAAACGATGGAAAACTTTTTTGATTTGAAGAGGTATAATAATGTCTTCCCTCTCCCAATATAGGATCAAAACCTATATACAGATTGTTTCCATTCTGAAGGCTCCAAGAGAGGCTTTGGAGGAAAAAAGACTCAATTTTGCGAAAGCTCAGCCAAATGGCAGAGCCATGAAGAGGCCCTATGGTACCTTTCCTGTACTAGAATGAGAAATTTTTATTGCCCATGTACTTCATCCTTATGGATCTGCACCATAAGTTGTCCCCGAAAATACTCCTCCATAGAGACTTGCACAACAAAGCCATCCTAAATTTCCTTAGATCCATAATTCCCCAGCCTCCTAAATCCTTTGGAAGAGTAATGTTTGAGAGTTTTGTCAGATGATATTTACTTTTTTCTTTACTACCGCCTAAATGAAATTTGTTGTCATTCTGTTCAGTGAAAAAATAATATTTGCTGGGATATAAAACAGATGGGCCGGGCCAATACACTGCCAGAGAGAGGCACTTGTTCTCCCATCTTGCTATCCTTTTGAAATAAGGATCAGAGATCCACTGCCAATCTGCTTTTGTATAGCAAGAAGGTTTGAGATGAAAACCAAGGTATTTCATGCCATCCTTTATGGACCTCGCTTCTATATTAAACAATTATGCCAAATATTCTATAATTTCCATATCACATTCCCATGATAGAATATAGACTTACTATCATTTATTTGAAGACCAATCGTTTTTTGGAAATTCTTCAATAAGACATAAATGCATCTCCAGGATAGACCTCCAAAAAAACACTTTAACTACTAAATCTATTTATATATCTAAAAATGTTTTTTAATAAAAAATTGTTTCACATTCCCATCAAAATCATAAAAAAACATAAATAATTAGACAAACACCCATCACGGTGATCAACGCAAGTCCGTCCCACCACCATCGTGAATAAGATTGAAATTTACACCTACGTTTCTCACGTACTGTTACGCGGATCTGTGCATTGAATGCAATTATGGCGCCCCGCATCGCGATATGTGGGTGTCCCATAGAGGGTTCCTTGAGGCATTGAACGGCTTCGATCTTCGGCACATAATGAATTATCGAACCCTGGTTTGAGTGGTTGTTACTTTAAGGGATCCACACCAATTCTGAGAATCGAACTGCGAACTAAGCTAAAAGTTATGCTGCTTTCACCACTCTAGGTTATCATTTTAATTTTAATAAATATTAAAATTAAAAATTTCTTTTGGAATATAATTTAATTATATGTTTTTACGATTTCTCCATGATTACACCAATGGGAATATATACATAAAAATAAATAATCATGAATTACACAATGTGAGTATATATATATATATATATGTATTTTTTGAAATAATTTTTATTTAATTATAATTTTTCAATGATAATGACTATTAATGTTTAATAAAATTTTATATGGTTTTATAGGATTTTAAGAAGATAAGTTATTAATAATAAATAAAAATAATATTTTATTTGTATGTTTAAAAGGAGAGAAGTTTGTTGTATCACCATAGTTTTGGAAGTTGGTAGTGTGACGAATATTTTGTAAATTAGATTGAATGTGACTATAAGATGGACAAATCTAAGAGAAATGCTTTTCATCTTCAACCTTCTTATTATCCCACAAGAGGCAAACTCTTTCATCCCATCATGTTTTGGGAATTGACCAACGCCTACAAGAATTAGTACTTATCTTGGTAATATTTGTTTTATTCTTAACACTAGTCAAGATAGAAAGGTAATTTTGGTTTTCGAGATTGGAGTTGATCACCTCCTTATAATATAGTTTCATTTTTCCCTCTAGCTCTTTTATTGACCCACAATTTCTCCTTAATGTTGGAAGTAATAATAGTTTTGATATTATATGAACTCTGCAAGACAATGTCTCCTTTATTCCTCAACAGTCCAGCCAAGATACGACATCCTTATGCCACCTTCGCTTGAGCCAAAGGTGGGGGTTTTGGCTAGACTTAGAAGCAATTTTAGGAAACCTCTTGGTCTCCATGTTGTATAACTTCTTATCCTTAAGATACCTAGTCATAGTCATGCTTTTAATCGGGGAAAGGCTTGCTCCAATCAAGAGGATAGGGTAGGGAGTATTCCTTTTAATCTTGAGGTTGTAGGTTAAAAATTGTTTTTGGATATGTTCAATCTTCCTCCACGAGTCTCTCGATATACTATGACACCAATATAAAATAATAGGAGTGACGAGAGTCTCAAAGAAGATTTTTTATTTTTTTCTCTGAAATCCAAAGATCTACAGACTTACAATTTTTTTCAATGCAATAACAAGCTTTCCAACCTCCAATTATCATTTTCGTAATGCTATAATTCCAATGTCGATTATCAGATATTTGTATGAAGGAACGTCCTCCAAGGAGTTGTAGTCATAAATGAAATTATCATAGGTGATGTTTTTGGATTTAATTAACGCAACTTTAATTTTGTCACTATTAACAAGAGCATAAAGGAGAAGAGTTATGACCATACCAATTAGCATGGGGCCAACAGGGCCAACACAACCAGCAATGCCTAAACACTCTTCTAACTTATCAATTAAAATATGCTAGTGATATAGATCCATCTTAACTCTTGAGATTCTACCAAGCATCAAGACGGATCAAATCTATCGAGATGCAGACCTCTTTTCGAATGTAAAACTTGATGAAAGATTTACACCTCAAGAGATTTGATCCCTCTAAACACTTAATAGGATTGATCTATATTGGTTCTTTATATATATGTGTGTGTGTGTGTGTGTGTGTGTGTGTATTCTTATTTTTTATTTTATTAAAACCCTCCTTATAATACATGTAGCTACATGCATATGAACATGGCATTTTTTTATTTTTATAATTTTTATGATTTAAATTTTTAATGTGATGCGCATAGCCTAGAGTATATATATGTATGTAGAGAGGTTATTGCAAGTATTATGTTTTTATATATTTATTAATTAAAGTTAAACATGAAATTTTTAAATATTACGGTTATTGTTAGAGAAATAATAGAGGAAGTTATTAATAGATTTTGTTAAAGTGTTGTTAGGATTGCATTCATAATTGTTTTCCACATCCTATTTTTAGGAGTTTGTTCGAAATGTCGAGCCACATTGTATTCCTATAAGTATAGGTGTTGCTGATCAAATAGATGTGAGAGAGTGTGGACAATGTCTTGCACTATTTTCGAGTGTTGTTTTTTAGTTTTTTTTTTTAGTTTTTGTCTTGGTATCAAAGCACATAGAATTTGTAAAGTGTTAGATCTTTGATGTGTAAAGATTGTGTGGAACATGGAATTTTGGGTTGCATGAACTATTTGAGCTATGTTTTTGGTGGTCTTGTGAGTTGTGGTGTTGTTAATCATTGGTATGTTAGTGTTGATAGGTATTGTTGGAGAGGTAAATCCTCTCTATGGATAGAGGCGATCCCTACTAGCTCAGAACGGGTCTAGCAACAATCAATCAATGCTACTCTGCAAGTTCCTAGTTGCAATTAAAAAGTGGGTAACGAACACCTACTTGGATTCCAGCGCTATTGTTTGATGAAGAGATGCTGCTCTCGCTCCTTTGCTCTGGTCGGTCACGATCCTCCACTATCCTCGTGGATAGACACCTGCACATGCAAAGAGAGAACAAACACAAGCGTGAAATCTAGTAAAAGCAACTATACATCAGTCAGAAAGGATGCAATTCACATTAACCATTATAAGACAAATGAGAATGGAACCATAACAGTAGTCATCTATCTTTTATTAATCAAAATCAGAGAAAGGTACAACCAATGTTCTGACGTTGAGTCCTTCTCAAGAGGGTCCAGCCAGCAAGTCTCATAAGCATTCACCCTTGGAGGTAGATCTCCCAAGACAAACAAATCTCTCTCTCACACAAGGCAACAAGAATTCATAACCTTCCTTAAGCTCTCTAGCAATCCACACTTAACACACCGGCTACCTATTAAGAGCAACACTAAATCACTATGAATTCCTCTATGTCAAATGCTATATGTCAAAAACTAGCTGCTCATGGCAATGGTGGAGGCTTATATAGGAGAAGGAGTCTCCATGGAGGGTGGAAGGATAATCTTATCTCCAAGAAAGGTGGCTCATATGACGAACAGACATGCCATAGAAGGGAGGGCGACCTTTACAAAGCCAACAACCAGGTCTGGAGTCATCTGGAAGGCTGGCTGTTAGAACAAACTCGCCCAAACAGGATCAGCGCGGGTGCATAACTAGACTGGCGTGCTGACATCGCATCTCACTGACAGAAGAGGTCTGGTCAGCGCGACTTAATACAAGCAGAGGGTGCGCTGGCTAGGAAATTCGATCAGTGCGGGAAACCCATGTGCTTCCGCGCTGGCAGCGCACCAATTGCACTATCATCCGCCAGTCAGCGCGGTTATTTCAATAACAGTGGCGATGATCCAATAATCTTAGGCAAAGAGGGTTTTTTGGCCATTTCAGAGAGCATGAGCATGATGGATTTGATTTCATGACACAGTAGGGAGACTGACAAGGAGACAGTGACAAATTACTGTGTAACAGATGCCCCGTAAAGCATGAAGCCCGAGAGAGTGGGAGGGGTGAAATGCTTTACAAAACTGCTGAACCGGAACACCACCAGGAAGAACCTGCACGTAGATACAACTGATATCTCAATTACATGTAGTCTAGGCATGGGTGCAGCCATCCAAAAGACATATGAAGAAGGTCTGGGGTATGGACGCAGCCACCCAGCTGAAGAGACCATGATGATAAAAGGTATGGTCGCAGCCATCCTAAAAGACTCAGGTATGGGCGCAGCCATCCATCAATGAGTCATGTAATAATAATCCACAAAATCACAGCCAGGTCCACAAAAGACTAGAACCAGGGTCTTGCGCTCCATCCAAACCCGAACAAAGTACAAGTCCAAACATATGAATACATGAGTCGGAGTCGAACATGTTTGAACATCATCTGATTAGCAACCAATGATGAAAGATGTTAACAGACGCGAGAGGTGCCACCAATAATGACGATGGTCCTCAAGGTACTATAGGTACAATCCATGGCGTGCGAATGAATGAGCCGGTGTCGAACACCCGTAGAGTCATCCGATCGGAGGCCATTGATGAAAACCTCGCGTCGAACACGAAGAACCTGCCATTGAGGCATGCAGGCTCCAAGGTACCTGAAGGGAGTCTCTAGGTCACTTTCCTGGATAATGAGCTGAAGTCGACAGGAAGTGATCTTTATCGAAGGTGGGCCATAATGTTTCCCACATCATCGACACGAAACGGAAAGAGACAATATGTTTTGTGTGAAATATCAGAGGGAGGTCATACTTGCAGAGGCTAACTTCTCTTGAACATATCAGCGACACAATGACGGAGTTGGCAGTATTTGAGGTCAAATGATCGGAGGTCGTAATGACAAGACAATGAGCAGATGAATGGTCAAATAACCCAAACCCATGGAGGCAAAAGTGAAACGAGATGAGATGTCCCCACCCAAACACGAATGCAAACAGTGCCATGTTCAAGAGCGACATACTGCTGTTGACGATGATTATGATTCCTTTATTTCCCCCACCATTTCTGGCGAGTACCCCGGTTATTTTTGGATGACAAGATTGACGGGGATAGCATATGCTTGAGGAGCGTCATTTCGACGGAGCCTGATGTCATTAAATTTTAACGAGTCTGACAAAGGAAGAACTCGACGTCTTTTCTTGTTTAGAGAGTCTGAAAAGACAGCAAAAAAGAAAACTCCATGGGAGTGCTTTTTTGTAAAGTTGTGTCTCTCGAGCCCGAAAAAGTATAAAACGATGCTCGAAAGAACTGCCCGATCATTACGACCGAGGAGTACTTTTCGTAAATAGTGACTTCGACCCGAAAAAGTAAAAAAGCGGTCAAAAGTACGTCGTTTTAGAGCCAATAACAAGTGCGAAACGACAAACACCCGACGATCTTTGTTAATTTAAACGGTCGAAACAAGAGCTTTAAAAGCGACCGCCCCTCGTTCCTTTTAACGAGCTGAAAGGAGGCTCAGCTATCTTTTCTTGCTTTATGTCGGAAAAGAGCTTAAAGACGACATTTTTTTGGGATCAAGTGTATATAGACCCATCGTGACTTCGCCGGTTCTGAGGACCTACACAAGAAAATCACCCGCGTAAACCCGTTCGATATGTTGAAAAACATAGTAAAACATGCATAAAGGCATAATATAGTGACATCAAGACTAAATCCATGATAAAAGATGACAAAACCCCACTTTTATAAAGTCAATTAAGAACTTTTTACCATAAATAGGGGGGTAAAAATCATTTTTTACCATTTTACCATTTTGAGCCTTGGAGAATGTTGTGGAGCTACAAAGTTGACGGAGCGAATTCCTCATCGTGCGGACACCATCCTTCCGACAGCTTGTTCCAGGTAGGTTCCTCTTGCCCTGAGCTTTGTTTTAAGTCCGTTTTTAAGCACTTTCGCCATGGGATTTGGTCGTTTGGCCGAATTCTTTGAGCGTTGGTGCGCTCTCGGTCAGCGTGGATTTCCCCATCGGGTCCACATTGATCGATTTAATTAACACACACCACTTTCCGGGTCAGCGCGGAAAACCAGTGTGCTTCCGCGCTGACCCAGAGAAAAGACAAAGGGCCGCCATTATCAGCACGGCTGTTTTAAAAACAGTCGCGCTGGCGCCGTGAAATTCTATTTTTAAGATTTTGGATGGATAATTTTTAATGGCTGGCAGTCTAATGCTTTTTGGTGATCATGCAGGACACAATGGCCTTTGTGTGGCAAGAGAGGGCCCACGACAATGAAGATATTGCCGCTTTTGCCGATGCAGGATGCCGAAACGCAATGCGGGCATGCGGTTTGCTAAAAATATTTCTCACTCCACGCTTGAGGGCACAGCCAGACCTCCTAGAGCTCTTGATCAGAGCTTGGAACCCAGTGGATGGGAAATTCACGATACGAGGCCGCGACATCGAGTTCGATTCCACGGACATTTATTTTTTGACTGGGTTGTCACGCCGGGGTGTGATGCCCATCCTGGAGGGGCAACGACCCAGCGGCGAGACGCTCGACCAGCTCATGGCTCGGGTGTGTCCACAGGCGCACAAGACACGGAGTGGGAAGGTAAGCATTCCGTTAGTGGGTGCTGGTGACATGGTCCTTCGTACCATACTCTTCCTGGTGACATGGGCAGCAGGGAGTCTAGCCAATCATGAGGCCTCAAAGGCCAACCTATTGCTAGCTCTCGAGTGTCTACAGCCCACAATTTTCAACTGGGCAGCAGCTATGACGACTAGTATGAAGAGGCAATTGGGCAACTGCCGACGTGGGGAGTCGAAGCAGTTCAGCTACGGATCGCTCTTACTTCCGCTCATGTTCGAGCGGGTGCCGGCCCTACAGCTGCAGACCATGGTGGTGGATCCGCCTAACAGTCCACGGGAGACGAGGGCCACTCGATGGGCCCGGGTCATGCCACGTGGAGGTGGCGGTCGCTCAGTGTCGTGGGATGTTTTCTTTCGAGAGTGGCTAGATCGCCAGGTTATCTTCGTCGAAGACTGGCCATACGCTGGTATCGACTTTCGCGGTGATCCCGACCTGCCACTGCTCGTGGGAGAGAAGTGGGACGATGGAGGTAAAACACTCGATCTCTTTTTTATTTTTATCTTTTGTAATGTATTTTGAAATTTTTATGTACATGTCCTAATAAATACTATGATATGCAGATGTGGGACCTGCGAGACCCCTTGGCCTGGCTCCGGAGGCACGGAGGGAGGGACAAGGCGCTGCGGTCCTGGCCCTAGCTCCTCCAGTAGGTGAAATGACGGAGACTGTGGTACACAACCTTGAGGGCTTACTGGCAGGAGTGCCAGATTATCAGGGGATCGAGGAGGTCCCCATAGCTGCACAGATTCATACAGTGGGTGTGGAACCCAGGGTGCACCGCCTTTTGAGGCAAGTGGCACGAGCAGTGGCATGCTACCGAGAGCATAACCTACCGTAGTAGATGCCTAGGGTTTATTTTCCACTGATGTTTTTTTGAGAGACATACATCTCAGATGTACTGAGGATGTCGGCTTTACTTTGGACATGTACACTTATTTTTTGAGCGCCTTAGTGCGCCACACGATATATATATATATATATATATATTATATATATATATATATATACATGGTGTTTTTATTGTATCTTATGCTTCTCATGTTTTGTTAATTACATATTACGCAAATGTCTGTCTAATACATAATTAGCCAATGCATCAGTTACTGGCATTAAGTCTTCTTGGAATGTGATGAATAAGTAATGTAATCAAAATCTCTTTCCAATAACTTAACACGTAAATACAACCTTAAAATACGATGATCTTTGACGGAATATCGTCCGTTGAGCTGGTGGACTACAAGCTGCGAATCTAAGTTTACAACCAATGAGCGGATTCCGAGGTTAATCGCCTCGGCTAATAATTCAATTACAGCATTATATTCAGCGACATTTTTTGTTGTACAACCTAGACACACACCTTGAATATCTACTAACTCACCATGAGGATCGTAGATCACCCATTCCGCAGATGACAGATTGCGAGTACTGCGGGAAGCACCATCAACGAAACCAACGTAAGGTGATCCAGACATCTGTTCAAGAAGCAAAAGACACAATAAACGGCAATCACGCTGACACACTAAGACAAAAATCAAATAAACACGCACACACACACAACACACTGTAAAAAAGCATATGCATGTAAAAAATAAACGAGAGAGTGCCTGGACTCAGGCGTAATATTTCTTAAGATACAGCCCGAGGCCTGTCCAGGGGATTGCCTTCATAATCGATCAGCTCATAGGCACCTTTTTGTAGAAATCTTTTTACAATGTAGGGCCCATGCCACATTGGCTCGAGTTTTCTTGCTCCTAGCTTATCATTAGCCTGATCATAGAGCAGTACCAAGTCTCCCTCGACGAAAGAGCGGGGATTAACAGAGTTATCGAAGTGAGTTTTCACTCGCTTCTTTTGAGCTTCGATAGCTAGGGAGGCTAGACGACGTGTCTCGTCCAGTCGTTCTAGGTAAAGAAGTCGCTCTTCTACAGGAGTAGTCTCGGGAAGTAACTCGACGACTAATTTGAGTGAAGGAATCTCACACTCAATGGGAAGGGTTGCCTCCAGTCCATATACTAGCTGAAAAGGGGTGAAACCGGTGGCATCCTTCACGGAGGTCCAGTAGGCCCACAAAGCGGAGAACAACATCAAATGCCAACTAGACTTGTGCATGCCAACAGTTCTCTGAAGCATCGTGACCAAGACTTTGTTCACGGCTTCAACCTGACCGTTTTCCTGAGGATAGTATGGAGAGGAACTATCATGCCTAAGTCCTAGTTGGGTTGTCAACTCGGCCATCATATGATTACGGAAATGTTTTCCGTGATTAGTGACAATGGCTTGTGGAACTCCAAACCGATAAATAACATGGTTAAAAAGAAACTACTCCACGGTATGACCATCTTCGGACAATGTGGGCATCGCCTCGTCCCATTTTGTAAAGTAATCTACAGCAACGATGATGTAACCATGCCCCCCGGCCGAGCGAGGGTTACATGTCACATAATTGATGCCCCATTTGGCAAAGGGGCCTACGGTCACAACGGGGTGTAGCGGGGCAGCGGGCACATGCATCTTTCGTTGGTAAATCTGACATTTGTGACAAGAACGGACGGCAAGAATGCAGTCCTTGAAAATGGAAGGCCAGAAGTAGCCAACACGGAGGATCTTTTGTGCGGTGGCATATCCAGACATGTGACCACCACAAGCACCGGAGTGGCAGTCATTTAGAACTCTTTCAGCTTCTTCAAAGGTTAGACATCGATGAAGAACTGAATCAACACCAAGGTGGTACAGGGTGTCCCCAACTATGCGATATGGCTGAGCTTGGTGACGAATCCGTCGATGAGCATCTTTCGAGGTCTCGGGGCGGAAGGAGGATATCTGCAAATAGACAATTATGTCCCCATACCATGGATCGAGGGTGCTGATAAGGAAAAGAGTTTCATCTGGAATAGACTCCTCTATCTGCAAGGAAGTAGCAGCGGATGGCAAGGAGCACAAAAGTTCAGCAAAAACGAGTGATTTCTTGGACTTGGCCGCAGTAAATTCCAAGTCAAACTCTTGGAGGATTACGATCCACATTGAGTATTTGCCCCCCAGCAATTTTCGTGAAAGAATGTAGGTCATGGGGTTACAATCTGAAATCATCATCGTAGTACGCAACAGAATGTAGTGACGGAAGCATTGGATGGCGCAAACCGTGGTGAGAGCCAACTTCTCAACATATGCATATCGAGTCTCCGTATCTAGTAAGTTGCGACTAAGATAATAAATGACATGCTCGATGCCATCATCGTCGTCCTGGACCAGAACCATGCCGATAGTGGTATTGGCAGCGGCCAAATAGAGTGTATAGTCACGATGGTAATTTGGAGGCCGCAACAAAGGGGTGGAAACTAGGAGAGTTTTGAGATGAGAAAAAGACTCCTCGGCTATGGCATCCCATCGGAATGGGGTGTCACACTTCAGTAACCGGGTAAAACCCTTTGCCACTTTTGCATAGTTTGGGATGAACCATCTTCGAAAATTAGCTTTCCCCTATAAACTCTGTAATTGCCGCAAAGTAGCAGGGGGAGGAAGATTCACAATTGCCTCGACTTTAAGGGGATCCAAACGGATGCCCTCTCGGGAGACCATGAACCCGAGATTTCGACCAGATTCGACGCAGAAGATACATTTGTGCAGATTTAATCAGATATTTTAGTGTCGACAACGAAGAAAGATCTCACGAAGATGCGATGGGTGGTCCGCGCACTTAGCTGAATGAGTGGGAAGATCATCCAGATAAGGCTGTACGATGTGTCTGATATCGTGGAAAGCATAAGACATCGCACGCTGAAAGGTAGCGCCGGCATTTTTAAGGCCAAAGGGGAGCCTTTTGTAAGCAAAGGTTCCCCAAGGACAGATGAAGGCCATCTTGTGTTGATCAGCCGGAGCGATATTAATCTGGTTGTAACCAGAGAAGCCATCCATAAAAGAATAAGTTTCGTTGCCCACACACTCATCAATGAGTTCATCAATGAATGGCGTGGGGTAGTTGTCCTTTGGGCAAGCTCTGTTAATGTCGCGGTAATCAACGCAGACACGAATGGTGCCCTGTTTTTTGTCGACAGGGACGATATTTGAGACCCATTCTATTAGTGGGATGGGATAAATAAATCCAGCCTTAAGAAGTTTTTCAACCTCTGCTTTGATGGCTGCCTCCTTACGGGGGTGCACGGGACGCAAACGCTGGCGAACAGGTTTGGCCCCGGGATACGTTGGTATCTCGTGCACTACTATAGATGGATCAATACCGAGCATTTCTTCATAGGACCATGCAAAGACATCGCGAAATTCGCGAAAAAGTGCGATATAAACCTGAATCTCCTCAGGAGTGCAGGTGACTCCTATGTAAATGTTCACGATAATCCCTGCCTTAACAGAGATGTCGATAGGTTGTGTCTGCGTGATGTTCTCTAAATTCCCTTCGGACAATGTGTGATGAATCTGAATGGGCATCTAAAGGGGTTGATAAGGAAGACATGGAGCAAACTACTCAAGACAAAGTAGTGTTTCCCGAAAGGTAGGGAGAAAGGAGGAACGATGGTGAAGAGGAAACCACGGACATTCGTCCAGAGACATAGTCTCTATGATAGCCTCGTCGGAAGGAAATATTTCCTTTAATGGATCCGAGGAGGTGTATTCTCCTAACCAAGGGGGAAAATCATCTAAGTTAAGAGCCCCACTCATGGTGGTGGGTTGATCATGAGAGGCCGATGCAGCAACAATTTCGATGTAGTTGAGCTCGGCTGGACTCAACGGCATCTCCTCACCCCAAGGTTCTATCTGGTCGATGGAAGGAAGGATCCAAGGATTAGAACAAATCGAGATCATGGAGATCGAGGCGAGGTTGGGAGGTGGGAGGGAGAAAACACCCATAAGGGTGGGTTCTTTGAAGAGCTCGGCTCCCACGCTTTCAAATGGAATGGAGGTATGCTCAATGAAGGGTATGTTTCCCTCAGAAGAGGAAGTGAAGAAAGAGAGCTAGTCGACCATGACAATTTTCCCTTGATAGGGGAAATGAATGACACAGAAGAGGGATGAAGCCACAGCACACATAGCGTATGTCCAGCTCCGGCCCAGAAGGAGGTTATATGTGAGATTTGCGTCCACAACCTCGACTTCTACTTCGACCTTCTGAGCACCCCTTTGGGAGGGGGTCAGATTGTCGTCTCGATATTCGGTCTCTCGATATGGAGAGGACCAGAGCTGGATGAAGGAGTGCTTGAGGGAACCTCTGGCTCCTTCCTGGCGGACGACGAGTACTCCTTTGCTCGAGTTGTTATATGAACATGAAGAGTTAGCCATGAATACCTGGGAACCGAAGGGAGAAGAAGAGGGGTCAGCCACCATCTGAGTTTGCTGAGAGGGAAAGGGTTATTTCAGAACTGCAGGGACCCCAGGAGCACCTTTCAATAAACGAATAACTTCGGACCACCTAGGGCAGTCCTTAGTGTAGTGATCTTCCTCACAAATGAGGAAAGGATACTTAGGTTTGCGTTTAGCTCCTTCCTCGGTGGGAGGTTTAGAGGATTCCTATTTGGGTTGCTCGGATTTATTTTTCCCTTTCCCCTTTTCCTTTTTCTTTCCTTTCGAGGCCTTACCTACCGTGGTGGACTGAACGGCGTTGACCTCAGAAGTGTTACCAGAATTTACAACGCCCTGGGAAGTGTTTTCGTTGGATGCACTTGACTTTTGCTTCCCAGGATTCGATGATTTTTTAGAGGCCTAGTTCACAGAGCCAATGACTCCATCAACAGATGGCTTGGGCAGAGCCTTGGATGTACCGGGCCTGGGGGCGTCCGGCAAGGACTCATACAAAGTACCAGACTGAGAATACACTAAGTCTAGGTACTGAGCACGCGCGATCGCTTGCTCTTCAGTTACACAGGCTGCCATGGCAATGTCCCGCGTAATCTTGGGGACAAAGGAAGTTGTAAACCAGTCGGTGAGGAGTTGATCAGGTATCCAGAACTTGATCAACCTGCGACGCCTTCTCCATTCATGGATATGATCGGAGATATGTGTAGCAGTGTCCTGCTTAAGAGACGTAAGGAGGTGAGTCCCTGTCTCATACCGAATGGGTAACTGAAAATGAGTCAAAAATGCCATGGCCAACGAATTGAAATCTTGGAATGACGCACGGGTTAACTCAATATACCATTTAGCTGCCGAACCAGTGAGGGTCCTTTGAAAAAGGCGAAGCCGAATCGAATCATCGAGCCATGAATTTGACGAACACCATAAGTGATACGTCATCACATGAGCTTGAGGGTCCTCCCCGGCCTTCCCATCAAATTTGGGACAGTCACTCAGTATCTTAGTTGGAACTGGTGGCCACTGTGGATTGTGCAGAATGGAATCATTCGTCAGCTTCGGCACATCGGGCAGTTCCAACGTCGCTAGAAATGGTAGCTGCGGATTAAAAGACATTTGTCCCGGATACGAAGTAGAACCAGAATTCCATCCAGTTCCTGGTTGCCCCCATTGCCCTTGTCCCGATGGGCTAGGTCCAAATGGGCCTTGTCTAGAAGGATTTTGACCGTAGGGGTTATTCCTAGAACCGGGTTGCTGATTCTGCCCCCCAGCGCCCCATTGGTTACCATACTAGCCAGCAGGTTGTTGATAATTTTTATAGGGATTACCCTGCGGCTGTTGGTAATTTTGGTACGGGGTATATTGATTTTTCCCCTGGGGTTGCTGGTATCTGTACTGAGCCTAAGAACCAGGCGGCATTTGATGACCAGATTGGGATTGATACCCACCTGAATGCTGGGGTTGGGATTAGTACCCACCCGAATAAGGAGGCTGGGCCTGATACCCACCTAAATAAGGAGGTTGGGATTGATACCCACCTGAATAAGGAGGCTGGGATTGATACCCGCCCGAATATGGAGGCTGGGATTGATACCTGCCCGAGTACGGAGGCTGGGATTGATACCCGCCTGAGTACGGAGGTTGGGATTGGTACCCGCCCGAGTAAGGAGGTTGGGATTGGTACCCACCTAAATACGGAGGCTAGGATTGATACCCACCTGAAAGAGGATGCTGGGATTGATACCCACCTGAAAGAGGAGGTCGGGATTGGTACCCACCTGCATGCTGAGCCGTATGGTTAGAAGGTTGTCCTGGTCAGATTTGAGATGGTCCCGTTCACCCAGAAGGTTGAGCTTGCTGAGTGAGGGGCTACCCTTGCGCAACTGAGGATTGTCCTTGTTGACCAGATGGTTGTTGAGAGGTAGGCTGGCCTTGCTGTACGTAAGGCTCGCCGCATTGCCCCGAAGGGTTGCCTTACTGGTTTACGGGTTGACCTTGCTATCCATAAGGTTGTCCCTGGTTCCCATAAGGTTGCCCCGAAGGGTAGCCTTGCTGGGTACCAGGTTGACCTTGTTGAGCATTGGGTTGTCCCGGGTTTCCAGAAGGTTGCCCAAGATATGTAAAAGCTGGACCACTAGAGACCAAAGGTTGTCCCTGACTGGGTTGTCCTTGTGGGCCTCCCAGTTGACCTGGGTAATTCTGGCCAACATACTGCTGCCCATGATTAGGCTGCGAGTAGGGCTGTTGACCCTGGTAGGGTGGACCTTGTTGTCCTTGTCCCTGATGGTACTGGCCACCACCATAGCCGGTGGTACCCCAAGCCACATTCAACGGAACAGAAACCTCATCATAAGGTATTTCAAGCAAGGAGGTAAACAAATAATGATTCTTAGGATCATAATACAGGCCTTGCCCATCTGGGCTCTGGACATTACGCAAGTACTAAAAATATGCCTCCTCTACCGCCATATGATCGGAAGCAGGAGGAGCACCACTTGCAGGGTGCATGACTCTAGTAGCATGCACCGATGAACCACTCTATGCTAGAAATCGAGATGGGCCTGCAACAGAAGTGACAGCAGATGATGCTGTGACGGTGCTAACAACTGGAGTTGACGCCATGACGCAAACGGTCGGGTTGGATGGGACTGCTGTAACAGTTGTATGGTGGACTTGGGAAACAAACGGTCCTGTGGTAGGGACGATGTTTTGATCCCAAACAGAAGAGGAAGCTGCATAGTTCATAGCATCCCTCAATGATCTATAGTGCGCCGGCACCGTGATATCCAAAGGTGTAACGGTGTAGGGCATAGAGATGATGGGGGATGTCGCCGAAATGGGAGTATCTATACTCGACATGACGGACAGGCCACTCGACACAGGAGAAGTGTCGCCCATATCGGAAGAAGCCATCGGAGATGGGACACCGACAGGAGTGGCAGGAAAATCCTCTTCAGAGGGCTCCCAAACAGAGTTCCAAGAGAATTCATAGAAATTGTCCTCTGGAGCTCGAGAATTCAACGGTTGGATGCTCGGAACAATGGGAAGAGCGTCACAAACCGGAGTTTTAGGGGCAACAGAAGATGGAGACCCTTCGTCACTTGGGACAGGAGACGGAGTTGATGGATCCGCCAGGATGATCAAACAAAGACCGTAAGCAAGCTAACAATAAGAACCTACTCAAATCTAAACGCACACAAGATCTAACCAGGTAATGTTATCGTGGCCAAATAAATTTTAAGACACAGGAACTGAACTTGACCTTTTCATGTTTCGAGAGTCGAGAAAAGGACGAAAAGATGACTCTAGTCTCCTTCGAATGTTTAATGAGCACGAAGTGAAAAGACGCTCACCTACACCTTTTCTTTTAGGGAGTCCGAAAAGGATCAAAAGTGACTGCTCTGGAGATTCTAAGCAAAGGTTTTACCATGCAATTCATAAAACTTCTTATACACCTTGGCAATCGTATGAGAACCAAGGACTTTCCGTACTGCAGTCAATCTTCCCGAATGTTGTGTTCGGTGCATTACGGTTCACAAGGCGGTAGACTCGGCTTCCTATGGATAAAGGATGCAAACCTAGTGGAGTCTCCCCATACATACGCGACGATACGTGGGAGCCCAAATCCGTGCTAGACCACAATTGAATCACACCAGGAGGAATCACCCAACCTTCATGCGAAAACAAGAGTGACTAGGTTTAATGACGTCGAAGCACGTCTCTAGCCTAGACCTCTAGATATTTTCGTTAAGTTCCGATGCGCTTTTAAGTAAATTTGGTTTATTTTACGGTCGATCTTGAATTAATTTTTGATTTCAGGTCCTACCGTATGATCTCTCATAATTACTTAGATGCAGACTACATGCCAAAGAACATCATTTCGTTCGATGAATTCTAACTATGAGAAGGTTAGGAATTTTTCAATCAAACAAAATGAACTCAAGCAATCAAACAACCTAATGCAACTAATGGTAAGGAAACGCAACTTTTCTTTCGAAAACACAAATCAATGAAATGTTCTTTTCCTTTTAACTATTAAATGCAAAAGATACTAGTTTGATTTTCTTTTCAATGGCACAAAATGCTTAAAATGATTTTGAGAGACAGCTACACCAAGCAAAAGAAATGAAATCAATAGATGAAAAGACAACAAAGTCCCCAAGATACCAAAGCAGTTTTCCAAATCAAAGGAAAAACTAAGGTTTATGAGCTACGTGATCTAAGCTCAACAAGACAAAAAGGAATTCAAAGGAGGAAAGAAATCGCTTGGAACACAACCGAAACACTTTCAACAATCACCGAGAAAATGTGAAAAGAAAATCTAAAGTTGGCTGGTCAAACAAGAAAACAAGATCCCGCGGAAGGCTTGACACACACACGGCCACTAGATGCCCTAGGGCTAGGGTGCGAAATCAATAGAGAAAAGAAAACACCCGGAGGATGGGAGTTACAACCAGTCAAACAAAGATTCAACACACTCCAGCAACTGTAAAAGTCGAGGAAAAACACAAACCAAGCAGCGAAAGCAAGAAGGAAGGCTTTGCAAAACGAAAAAAAAAAGCAATAAACGAATCCTTGCAGAACAAGACTTCGCAAGCAAGTATCTCACAGTTCAGACAACATAAATCAAGTCATAAACTAGGTGGAAAGAACAGGGGATAGCCAAACCAACAGGTCCAGGAGGAAAAATTGAACAAAATTCAATTCTACAGGATCAGCGCGGGTGACCCTCAGCAACAAAGCGCTGACCAGACAACACGTGTAGCAACTTTGCGCTGTCAGCGCGGAAGGACACGGATTAAGGGCGCTGGCCCGAAAACAAGGTCAGCGCGACTGTTAAACGTATAAGCACGATGATAGTGAAGCCAAAGAAACAGATGCACGATGTCAGCGTGACTGTTCTGATATAAACCGCGTTGAGGCTAAAAAACAGGCAAAATCAAACCAAAAACTCCCAAACCAAGGCAATAGCTTTTAAAACAATTAAAGCATTTCCTAGAGTGAACCAGGAAATCAAAAACAGAAAACTAATCCCCAATCTTTGACAAGAGAATCACAATCAAACCGAAAACAAGGATGAACAACAAAAGACATAAGCAGCGTCCCCAGTCGAGTCGCCAAATTGTTGGAGAGGTAAATCCCCTCTATGGATAGAGGCAATCCCTACTAGCCCAGAACGGGTCTAGCAACAATCAATCAATGCTACTCTGCAAGTTCCTAGTTGCAATTAAAAAGTGGGTAATGAACACCTACTTGGATTCCAGCACTATTGTTTGATGAAGATATGCCGCTCTTGCTCCTTCACTCCAGTCGGTCATGATCCTCCACTCCAGTCGGTCATGATCCTCCACTATCCTCGTGGATGGACACCTACACATGCAAAGAGAGAACAAACACAAGCGTGAAATCTAGTAAAAGCAACTATACATCAATCAGAAAGGATGTAATTCACATTAGCCATTATAAGACAATTGAGAATGGAACCATAATAGTAGTCATCTATCTTTTATTAGTCAAAAACAGAGAAAGGTACAACCAATGTTCTGACGCTGAGTCCTTCTCAAGAGGGTCCAGCCAGCAAGTCCCATAAGCATTCACCCTTGGAGGTAGATCTCCCAGGACAAACAACTCTCTCTCTCACACAAGGCAACAAGACTTCATAACCTTCCTTAATTTCTCTAGCAATCCACACTTAACATACCAATTGCCTATTAAGAGCAGCACTAAAGCACTATGAATTCCTCTATGTCCAAGTTATATGTCAAAAAACTAACTGCTCATGGAAATGGTGGAGGCTTATATAGGAGAAGGAGTCTCCATGGATGGTGGAAGGATAAGCTTATCTCCAAGAAAGGTGGCTCATATGACGAACAGACATGCCATAGAAGGGAGGGCAACCTTCACAAGGCCAACAACCAGGTCTGGAGCCATCTGGAAGGCTAGCTGTTAGAACAAACTCGCCCAAACAGGATCAACGCGGGTGTATAACTGAACTGGCACGCTGACATCGCATCTCAATGATAGAAGAGGTCTGGTCAGCGCGACTTAATACAACAGAGGATGCGCTGGCTATGAAATTCGATCAGCACGGGAAACCCGTGTGCTTCCACGCTGGCAGCACACCAATTGCACTATCATCCGCCAATCAACGCGGTTATTTCAATAACAGTCACGATGATCAAATAAACTTAGGAAACGAGGGTTTTTTGGCCATTTCAGAGAGCATGAGCATGATGTATTTGATTTCATAAAACCGTAGGGATATTGACAAGGATACAGTGACAAATTACTGTGTAACAGGGGAATCGTATGATTTCCCCCCTGCTCTACAGGAACCGAAGAAGGACTCTCGGGATCAGCTGGGATAGGAGAGTCATTTTCAGACTCTGGAGAAACTGATGAGATGAGAAGAACATGAGCATGATGCTCCTCCGAAACAGAGTGATCGATGGGTGGTGAACCCGAGTTGACACTCTTTCCAACTAATGGTTGGTCTGGAACAGGCTTAGCATAGCCAGATTCAGAAAGAGGAGGATGGACAAGAGAAGAATCTAAGTCAATCTTTTTGTCGATAGGGAGAGGGTCTGAAGGAAGCCTCTAATAACCAACGAGAATTTGGGGTGAGGAAGCTGTAAGACATTCCAAAATAGCAGAAGCTTTATCCATGAGTGGACAAAGGTGAAGGAGATGATTGCCTTCACATAGCCTACAGGGGAATCGAATCTTCCCTTTCTTCTTACCATTGCCAATTGATAGGGTAGCATCACCATGAGCTTCAGAGGATGATGAGGGACAAGCCGGATCATGAGACCATACTTCTAACATCCTAGCAATGCCAGGACAATCACGAAGAAGATGGTCATCCTTGCACAATTTACAAGGAAACTTAACCTTCTGCGGAAGAGCAGAAGGTGTTCCAACCTGGGATGTACTCGAGGCAGTAGCTGCACTTTTATACTCTCGCTTATGAGACTTGTTCTTCTTCATCTTCTTCTTCTTCTTCTTAGCCACCTGGGTACTTGAATCTAGACTTTCACCAGGCTAAGTAGAAGATGAGGACGTAGAAACAGGCAAAGAAGGGGAGAGGTCCACCTTGGAATAAACATGATGTTGTTCGGGTGGAGGAACTGATTGACCAATAGTTGAGACATTAGGGACCATAGAGGTTGAGAACAACCAAACAGGCAACCCAATAGTTAACCCAGGAAGGGACAACGTTGCCATGTAGGGAGCACCAATATTCCCAAAAGGAGGAAAATGACCAGGATTCCCTTCAGAGGGGATTCCTAGGTTGGTGGACCTTGGAAAAGTTGCCATCAAAACTGAAAATTGCACACGGGGCTGAAAAAGAGTCAAGACACACAATCAAACGGCCAACAAGTAGAATCTAACAGGGCGTGTGATGGTGGGTGATTTAATTTTTACCACATTGAAATTAAGAAACTTCACCATTTCATGTTTTAAGAGTCAAGAAATGGATAAAAGGTGACTCTATAACTTTCAGATGTGAAACAAGTGTGAAAGGACAAGCGCTTGGTGATCCTTTCAAATTTAGGGAGTCAGAAAAGATCAAATGACTGCTTAGGGATACTAGGCAAAGAGGGTGTACCAAATAACCGTGAACTGCAATATACACCTTGGTTTTAGAAATGAAAGAGAAATCAACCAAGGACTTTCCATACATGTAGGCAATCTCCCCGAATGCTATGTTCAGTGTATCATGGGTATAGGGTGGCAGACTTGGCTTCCTATAGATAAAGGATGATAACCTAGTGGGGTCTCACCATATACTCGACAGTACGTGGGAGGACAATTCCATACTAGACCACTATTGAGTCACAGAAGGAGGAATCACCCAACCTTGAGTGGAAACAAAAGTGACTAGGTTTAACGATGCCAGAGCTCGTCTCTAGCCTAGACCTCTAAATATGTTTCGTTAAATTCCAATGCTGCCTTAGTGTAAATTGAGTAGATTTTAACATTTATCTTCAATTATGTTTCAGTTTTCAGGCCCTAGCGAATGTAGTATCTCAAAATCTCCTAAATGTAAGATATATGCCACAATATATCATTTTATTCGATGAACGCTAACTATAAGAGAGTTGAGAGCTTTCACATAAACAAAATGATCATAAAACAACCAACGATATCTCTAATGCAGCTAATGGAAATCAGAAAGCTTTTCGTCAAAGTCACTAATCACTAATAACAATGAAATTCTCTAATTCACATTAACTAATGAAAAGCAAAAGAGTTTTTTTTTTTAAATGTTAAGGGCAAGATGCACTAAAAAAACTTTGAGAAATGATAATAAGAGCGCAAAAACAAGCAAGTTTCACTCAATGAAAGCACAATCAGATCCCTAAATGACAAAGTAGTCCTTCAAAACTGAGAAAAATCCCAAAGACACAAAAGAGCTATGTAATCTATGCCCAAAGCGAAACAAAGCGGAATTCAAGTGAAAAAGAGGGAAGTCACTCAAATAATGCAATGAAATGATCAACAACCACTAAACGAGTGCAAGGGAGCAATCAGAAAGTTGACTGGACCAACAAAATACCAAAAACTCCTAAGGAAGGCTTGACACACAAAGCCACTAGATGCCCTAGGGCTAAAAACGTGGAATCGATAGAAAATGGCAAAAAACCAAAGGATGAAGGTTAAAACCAGTCAAACAAGACTCCAACACACTCAAGCAGTCGATAAAATGTATCCAAAAGAAAATACCAAGCTCAGAAGGCTTAAAATCAAGCAAACATTAGCATTTCCCAGGTTTGGTGCGATTGTTAGGCTGAAACTAGCGCCTTTTAAGGATTGGCGCGACTGTCAGGCCGAAACTAGCACCTTTTAAGGATTGGCGTGAGTAATACATTGAAAACTAGCACCAATGGGAATTGTTGTGCCAAAATGAAAAATAAGCAATCCAAAACTAGGCCAATGATAACCAGTTAAACCAAGAAGAAAGAAACAACAAGAGAACCCAGCCCAAAAGGCTGACCAAGCAAGCAAAAAATCAAGAAACAACCAAAAAGGCAAGACAAGCTCCCCAGTGGAGTCGCCAAATTGTTGAGGAGGTAAATCCCCTTTGCAGATAGAGGCGATCCCTACTAGCCCAAACCGGGTCTAACAACAATCATACAATGCTATAGTGCAAGTTCCTAATTGCAAATTAACAGACCAGTGATGAAGGCCTACGTGGATTCCAATGCTAGTGCTTGTAGGAGACGTGGTGCTCTCGTTCCTTTGCTCCGGCAGATCACAATCCTCACGTTCTCTGTGAATGGACACCTGCACATATGAGAAATGACACAAACACAAACATAAAATCCAGCATATGCAACCATATATCAGTCAGAAAGGATATAACTCATCATCATCACAAATAACAATAAGAGTGGAACCATAACCAATAGTCGTTTATTAATAATTAATCAAAGAAGAATACGACCAAAGTTCTGACGCTAGATTCTCCTTTGGCTGGGTAGTCAGCAGCACATGTCTTGCAAAGCTCATTTGGAATAGGGACAAGCCTCTCTCTTTGGTCCTTGGACAATAATCTCCTTGCTTGGATTTGGCCTTATGGGAATCAAGAAGGCTCTTGCAGCATGAAGCTCTTGGAAACTTGACAATTCTCAATCTCTGGAACTCTGGAACTAGCTACTCCAAAAAATAGCTTGCAAAGGAAATGGGCAAGCTTTTATAGATGGAGGAAGGGGAGTTGGGATCATCCACAATAATCATTGATTGGCCATATCATCAAGGAAGCTTCCATGAGAGGTGGCAAACCACTTCCTCTCTATGGAAATCCGTAGCCAAACCACACAACTCAAGATAGATTCAATCCAGGAATTTGTTAGGATGAAACTTCTGCATTTGTTTGTTAAAAAACAACTATGATTATGGTTAGCGTGGGTGCAACTCTATGACAGAGCGCCAATTGGCATGCCCTCTTTGGAGGATTTTCCCCCTTGGTGCGAGGGCTGCACTATGGAACCACGCCAATGGAAAAAGAGCTATTTTTAGGGTTTTGCAGCAGGAGATGTCTTCAGGGCAAATAAAGCTCATTTTTAGAGGAATGCAATGCAAGTGTTTGTAAGCCATGTCACTTATCATAGGTCTTGGAATGAGTCCTCCAAGATACGGGAGAGGGGTAGCAAGGACAATGACAAATTGTTGTGTAACAATGCTGCTTCTCATGCTACGCGTGCCTCAGTTGTTGCTGTGTCCTTCTGCCTTTTCTCGACCAACTATGTGATGCGCAGCTTGGCATAGTCCTTCTTCTTCTATGTTTCCACCTTCTCAAGTTCTGCAAGATCTAGAGCACACCATTCTAGAGGCCATGCCTCCAAAATAGTTAAAATGGCATCATCAGTGGCTATAGAAGAGAGCTCTGTCCACTACTTTGTTGTATCCTTACGCACCCTTATAAAAATGTTGTGCATATCAACCTTAAAGTCTACAAAACTCTGCAAACTGTTGTACACCGTGGGTGACAAGTGTAGCTTTTGGTTGGTCCACATCTGGATGTTCATCTCTATGAGCACCAAAAATATCTTGGTATCGCATATTTGTTTTGTGCCCTTCGTGGCCCAAAGCGAAGTGTACTTCGCAGCCTATGGTAATTCCCTATCCATGCTGGGGAATTGACTATCCTCTAGCAGTTCCCCTGCTACGAGCACTATGGATAGCAACCCCACATAGTGGAAGGTTTTACCCTACTCCTGGGCTTCGCGGAAATTTTTCAAAAATTCTTTGAAAATCTATCGTTCTCATTTGCTGCGACTAGGGCCCCTTTCGGAAAAACTATTGTGTTTTCCATCTGTGCACTTAGAATCTACTTTGCTTCCGAGGATCTTGCTGCATGGTGGGTGGAAAGAGTACCCACCTGAGGGGGAGGCACTTGTAACTCCTGAAGCTGTGCTCTGAGGACCACCAACATAGTCTGATGCTCTTGCATAAAATCTTGAAGAGCCTCATTTGTGACATCGCGAATTGTCTTGCCGATGTCATGGAGGTCACCTTTGGTTAAGGTGATCAAGTTAATGGCCAACTTCGAGGCCTTGACCTTCTTCCTCGATCCTTCTCTCTCTGCCATGTGTGGGCACTTTAACTGTGTGGATGCGGTCACTGGGTCCATGCTCCCTTCTGCTGTGTTTGCTTCCTCTTCCTCCTGCCCCTGTGAGGGTGTTGCTTGGCCCTTGTCCACCTTCTCGGTTGCTTCTTATGCCTCCTGTGCTGCTGCTACTGCTACTTCTATGACCTTTTTCTGCTCGAGGCTTCCTGTGCTGCTTCTCGTGCTACACGTGCCTCAGTTATCGATGTTTCCTTCTGCCTTTTCTCAGCCAACTATGTGACATGCAGCTTGGCATAGTCCTTCTTCTTTTGTGTTTCCACCTTCTTGAGTTCTGCAAGATCTGAAGTGCACCATTCCAGAGGCCATGCCTCCAAAATAGTGAAAATGGCATCATCAGTGGCTACAAAAGAGAGCTTCATCCACTACTTCATTGTATCCTTATGTTCCCTTATAAAAATGTTGTGCATATTAGCCTTAAAGTTTGCAAAACTCTGTAGACTATTGTACACTATGGGTGACAAGTGCAGCTTCCAGTTGCTCCACATCTAGATGTTCATCTCCATGAACACCCAAAATATCTTGGTGTCGCATATTTCTTTTGTGCCCTTCGTGGCCCAAAGCGAAGTGTACTTCACAGCCTCTGGTAATTCTCTGTTGATGTTGGGGAATTGACTGTCCTCTAGCAGTTCCCCCGCTACGAGCACTATGGATAACAACAACCACACATAGTGGAAGGTTTTACCCTGCTCCAAGGCTTCGTGGTAATTTTTCAAAAATTCCTCACAGAGGAATTTAGGCTAGTTGAATTGGACCCCCTCCATGCATTACTCAGCTAGTGTGACCATCGGCGCTGGTACCTCATTGCCACGGTACTTTCTCATAACTTTCCTGGCTAGGATTTGGGTTACTACACGTACCCCTTTGTCCTTGATGCTGGAGATGGCGTAACCCCTCTTCTTCTTCTCCAACTTTTATTTCGTCTTCATGGCTTCTACAAGGGCCAAATCACTGCCCTTTCCTTCAGCTATGGTCGCGGGGTCCTTTCCTTTGTAGGGGAGCTAGGAAATGTGGTGAATTAGGTTTGTCGTGATGGGGATAGGATCCTCCAGCCATAGATACCCATCATAAACCAGTCAAAGTAGCTTCTAGATGATGAAAATGGTTATGGGTGCGTGGTGCAAATATGACACCCATAATAGGTTCAGCAACTCAGCCTTTTCCACATCGTGCAGCCACTTCCGCAGTTCTAATGTTGTCACCACCCCCGTAGTGTTCTGCTTCATGAGGTTCTTAGTCTCCAAGTGAGGGAACTTCTCGCAGTGATCCGAATTGGATCCATTAAAGACTGGCAAAGAACCATGACTATATGAGGTCAGGACGAATCTCTAAAATTCCAAAACAGTGATCAAAAACACTCTGAATGAGTGGCAATGGTAGCCAGTGTGGAATGACGAGGACCTCGGTCCAAACACGCTGATCGAGGCCCATGGAGACTGCGTAGGAGGTCAAAGTAGCCTCGGATTAGGAAAAGGAGGTGATTTTTGATGCGCAATTAGTGCCATCGTTGGGCGAATAGGGCCGAAATGGGGGAAGTCCGAGCACTTGGATGCATGGTGAACCAGAGAACCCTAGGCCAAAAGGCAAAAAATGCTAATCGTACAAGGTGGGACACATGCTCTGGAAACCAACGGTATTGATCAGGGCGCCCTCAAACAGTAAACGGTTTTGGAGAAAGTAGAGTAATCCCACTTAATGATCGATGCGTGGCGGCGAGGTGAGAGAAAACTGTTGTTGATCGTGTGTTATTGGTCAAGTAAGTCAACCGTGTGGGACGTGTGAACGACATTGGATTTGGGGGTCCCAGATTGGACAACTGAGATTACGCCTGATGGAGGAAGCAGAATTGACAGGGAATTAAGCTGTGTTTTAAAGGGATTTGGAATCCATTTAACTGCCATGGTGGAGGAAGAACGCATCCACAACGTAGCTGAAGAAACAAATCGACGAGTAGGCTGGCACTGTTCAGATGAGGACACGTGGCCACTCCCTGAGCATTCATGCTGACGCTGAACAGGGAACTCCAAGCGTAGCTGCAGAAGGAAAATCGATAGAGGCAGAAGAGGAACTGAACGAGCATGGAAATGAGTGTCTAAAAGCCATGAATAGAGACATAATACACAATCAGGTCAGAGTTAAATTCGAGAGACGAAGGAAAAAGACAAGAATCCCGAGAGGAGGACGAAATACACAGGGAAGAAGGCACTAAAGCAAGAGAAAAGTAGGTAGAGATAGAGGGCCAAGTTGACTAGGGGTAGCATCGAGCACCACAGAGCTTGAGAGATTCAATCCACCCCATAGAGGGATCTATCCAGGCTAAGCAACATGTTTGGCTCTTACCACTATAGACCAGAAGGTCATAGAGCTGGAGGGAAGAAGAGACTGTGTACTCAAGTGGCTTGGGGAATCCAAGAACCACCCTGCCAAGCAAAACCTGCTTCGAGAGAACTCACATTGAGTCCCTGCATTATAATTCTCTATTTAAAGGCACAATAAAACAAGGCCACCACTGAAAGCCAGACCGGAGACATAGCCCTAGAGAATAGGGTGAACTCATCAAAATTTCTTGTTACACAACAATTTGTCACCGTATCTGTTACCCCTTCTCTCGTACATTGGAGGACTTATTCCGGGACCTGTGAGATGTGACATGACCTGGAAACACTTGTATTATATTCCCCTAAGTATGAACTTCACTTGACCTGAAGAATCTTCTGCAAAAAACCCATAAAAACAACCCTTTTTCCATTGGTGAGGTTTCATAGTGCAGCACTCGCGCCAATGGGGGAAATACTCCAAAGAGGGCGTGCCAGCTAGCACTCTGTCTCAGAGTCGCACTCGCACCAGCCAAAATGGGTAGTGTTTTTAACAAACCAACAGCCAAAGATTCATCTTAACCCACTCCTGAACTGAATCTATCTTGAGTTGGTTTGGTTTGGCTTCAAATCTCCATAGAGGGGAATTGGTTTGCCAGCTCTCATGGAAGCTTCTTAGTGATAAAGCCAATCCCATGAATATTGTGGATGATCCTAACTCCTCCTCCTCTATCTATAAAAGCTTTTCCTTTTTCCTTAGCAAGCTAGTTCCAGAGTTCCAGAGTTCCAGGGATTGAGAATTGTCAAGCTACCAAGACCTTCATGCTACAAGAGCCTTCTTCATACCCATAAGGCCAAATCTAAGTAAGGAGATTCTTGTCCAAATAACCAAAGAGAGAGAGGCTTTTTCCCATTCCCAAGAAGCATTGGAAGAGATGTGTTGTTGATTGTTAGCCTCCTGCTGCAGTAGGTTACTCATATTTCATGATTGACATTTTTACAGGCCAAATATGTCATACTTTGCATTCTGCAATGCTCCATATTTTCTTAACAATATCCAAGCTAAGAATGCTACTCAGAGTTCATTTAACTGCCTTCCAAATTTTGAGAAGTTATTCCGGTGTCGCCAATTTTTCAGTTAAAGGGAGGTCCAAACAGCTTAATCTTGGTCTCCCTAGGTTTAAATTTCCTGTTTTAGAATATAGAGAATGAAAATCTGTCCAAACAGCGTAATCTTGGCAGATTCTTAGATAGGTAGAGAATCAAAGGAGCCCAAGAGCTTAATCTGGGCCCTCGGATGAAATAAGGGTAGTCTATAGATAGGAAAGCATGAAAAGGAAAACTTGAAATGATGGGTTTGCAAGTTTAAGTGCACCCAAATCAAAAAGAAGAAAAAATGTTAGGTAAGTAGGCTGGGTAGGTAGTTTTGAGGTTGCTGAATCTTGATTGCTGATCAGTTCCAGGTTTCCAGGTGTCATCTTTACTCAGGAAAAAATCAGTAGGCAGTTCTACGCGAGAAGCTCAAAACAGGTATAACTAACTTCCTTTCTCCATCTCCCCCAATCACTAACTAATTTCCCCAAAAAGAGTTCAAGATTTGCTTGATACCTCTTAAAGTTCCATCATTTTCATATCATTAGCTTGGGTGAAGATCTGCTTTACTCAAAGATGTTCCATGCTCTCTCTAAAAGGTTCTATCCCCTCGTAACAGCCTAAGCTCTCCCAAACTTAATGCTTTCTTATCATCTCCATATTAACTACTGACATTATTATTTAGCTCCCTATATTTTCCCATCCCCCTACTAAAATTATGTAAATCATCCCCTATGTAAATATCCCTCCCCTTGGTTGAAAAATAACCATAAGTACACCCGAGAATTGCTCAGTTTACCTGAAACTTAGCAAGAACCCTCATGCTGCCCCTTCAAACCATCTCCCAAATACAATGGACTCCTTTCAGAGTATAAAATCCCTTTTTAGGTTATCAGACTCCTTCTGAAGCCTCAAATGCCTTTCTGACCCACTTACTCACTCCTTCCAACCGAAACAAACCCCTTGCCAACTTCCTTAACACTCCGCAGACCCTAGAAAGCCAGCTCGCATCGCAATATCGCAGTATTCTCACCACATAAGTCATGACCCATCCGTCGTTACCCGACGCGATATCACGATATCGGCGATCAGCGGTCGCAAGCGCCAAATGTCCAACTAAAACACCTTACTGTTCCCCGCCGATGTGATATTGCGATCGCATCGGAGAAGTTCATCGCATCGCCTTCAAGTATCAGCACCCCACCTTGTCACTTCTGTACCAGGGACCCACCGCAAGCTGACGTCATCCGTCGTACTGCTGACGTCAGCAGCCAGAAACCGAAAATTCGCGCAGGAGGAGAAATCGCACTTCGGAGCTCCAGAACAAGAAACAGAGGCAGTTTTCGATCTTCACGCATTCCTATGGGAAAGAGGCCGTTTCGGGGAATCTTTGGGGAATCTTTTGATTCCTTGGCCCGTTTTGCGCCGCAAAAGCACGAAATCGCTCGATCATGCCAAATTAATCCGATTTAAAGACAGAAAGGATCAATGACAGAGATTAAAGTGTATCAGATCAAATCATCAGGGAACAAGCGTGTCAAAGAGTATCAGTAGGCGGCGGAAGCCATCAATATAGCGGCAAAGAGTATCAGCGAAAATCTTAAGCAGCGGCCCAAAGCAAGAGAACATTTAATACCTTCCAACAGAGTCAAAGAAAGAGGGCGAAGCCACTCAAACACCCTCAAATCATAATCATTGCACATTTACCTCGCACCAGAACAGAGTTACAGATCCCAAAGCACAGTTACTCCAACAGCACCACATCGAGCCTCCAAAGGCCACATTGCACTCCTTTTGATTCAGTTGCCCCTGGCGCAGCCCAAAAGACTTGCTTGCATTTAATTCCAGCAACACTTACGTTTTAGAAAAGCTTTTCCAGCAGACCTGTTTAGGTCAATTGTAATCAATAACTTTATGATATTTTCCTTACATATACGACCCTGAACGATGTAGTGAGGGGTTGGTTGGTTAGTTAGTGAGTCGAAGACATTGCTTAATATTCTTCTCAGCATTTTCTCCAAGCAGAGACCCACACTGTAACTGTCATACTTTCTATAATCAAAGACTGCTGAAAGCATGGATTTTGAAATTGCTTGATGTGTATAATTGGCTAAGGAGCGATTACGAAATTCCTGTGCTTCTATGTGATTAGATAAGTGTTTCTCACCTCTCTTAATTTTCATGTTTTTACTGCCGTTCCGCCATCTAAATTGTAGAAAAGAAGAATAGCTTAGGATTTGTTTAACTACACCTTAAGTTCAATTTCTACACTTTTTCATGTTTTCATCAGAAATAGCTATGAGCATGTATACTCAAATGATCTTGTTTACATTGTTTCTTTCACATATGAATGAGAGTTTATGAATTCTTAGCTACTCCTAGATAACCATTCATCCACTTCTCCTCTTTTTCAGTATGATGAAATGATTCTCCTTTTCCTTTCATCTCTGATTTGCATCATTCCATCCCTTTAGTAGATTGATAATTGTATCATGTGTGGCTATCTCACTCCGTAATCCTCTTATGATCAAGAAGACGCAATAGCAAGCCTTAATCCATGACTCCACGCCCAATGGTTTGAAACTTATCACACCTTACCTTGCCTCTTTGCTTGAGATTTCTACCTTCCATCCAAACCCAAACAAAAAACCCTTGAGCCAAAAGCTAGCCTAAAATCATCAAAAAAGTTGAATCATTAAGAGAGAGCCCTCTCTGATTGCAGGTGGGCTAGAACCTGCAATCCAAAGATTGGTTTGTGGTTACCTCGGCCGTATCCCTAAACAGGAGCCTAGGGACAACCTGAGTGATAACATAATGGCGACTCTTCTGGGGACTAAATCATTTTGTTCATTGCTATAAACCCCTCTTTCTGGAGAAAGTGCTCCTTTTCTTTAGAGCTTTTCATGTTTAGTTCTAATCTTTGATGGTGGGAAGAGATCAGGGACATCAAAGTTAAGGCATCCACTTGGCGACTCCACTTCATTCTCAATCAAGGCTCCACTAAGGAATGAACCAATTTTACAGCCAAATAGCCCATATTCCGAAGCAACAATAGTAAGACAGAATGATCGGGTCCGTGGAAGATCTTTCATTTGATGAAGCTTTAGATGAATTCAAGGAAAGATTATAAGAACTTGAGCTTAATGAAGAAATTTTCAGATTGGTGTTGTTAAAAACAGCAGGACGCCCGAGTAAACTTTTCCTCGAGTTAGTTGTTGAAAGATATGAAAATGAAATTGAACTCTTGGAATCTCAGATTCAGTCATATAGTTTTTGCGACCCTAAAGAATTTTTCCAAAATCTCCCTCCCCCAACTCAGAGGGAAATAGTGCTACCTTTTGACTCACAAATTGAGTATAATTTTGGTTTCAAGGCAAATACAGAAGGATTAGTTGCAGGGCTTATTACCGAGGATGTAGCTGTTCCATCTGACCAAGAAGGCCCAGAAGAAACTGTCCCACATAATGTTTTCATTGACCCTATTGCAGACTACATGGAACTTCTTCTTAACTCAAGTTCTTTAGCATTCTTTCTCGGTGAGGACCAAATACATCAGCAGCAGCCTTTCTATGCCACAATTTTGATTGTGGGGGCACATGACCAAATAGTGCGTCCAAGTTCATCAACAATCAATCAGCCATTTCATCTCTTTTTACAATTTCTTAAGTGGCTGCACTGGTTATTTGATTTCACCTGACAACAAAGTAAGTGCTGGTTAGGGTAGGTAGGTAGGATTAATAAGGCAGCCGACAAAGAGAATTTTGCAGATAACAACATCAATTAAAGACTAAGGCATTCTGACCTGCTATTCTTGGCTTCTCACAAGGAGAAACCATCCCCAAGTGGAGCCACTGTTAGCCTCCTGCTGCAGCAGGTTACTCATATTTCATGATTGACATTTTTACAGGCCAAATATTTCATAATTTGCATGCTGCAATGCTCCATATTTGCTTAACAGTCTCCAAGCTTAGAAGGCTACTCAGAGTTCATTTAACTGCCTTCCAAATTTTGAGAAGTTATTCCGGTGTCACCAATTTTCAGTTAAAGGGAGGACCAAACAACTTAATCTTGGTCTCCCTAGGTTTAAATTTCCTGTTTTAGAATATAGAGAATGAAAATATGTCCAAACAGCTTAATCTTGGCAGATTCTTAGATAGGTAGAGAATCAAAGGAGCCTAACAGCTTAATCTGGGCCCTCAGATGAAATAAGGGTAGTCTATAGCTAGGAAAGCATGAAAAGGAAAAATTGAAATGATGGGTTTGCAAGTCTAAGTGCACCCAAATCAAAAAGAAGAAAAAATGTTAGGTAAGTAGGCTGGGTAGGTAGTTTTGAGGTTGCTGAATCTTGATTGCTGATCAGTTCCAGGTTTCCAGGTGTCATCTTTACTCAGGACAAAATCAACAGGCAGTTCTACGCGAGAAGCTCAAAACAGGTATAACTAACTTCGTTTCTCCATCTCCCCCAATCACTAACTAATTTCCCCAAAAAGAGTTCAAGATCTGCTTGATACCTCTTAAAGTTCCATCATTTTCATATCATTAGCTTGGGTGAAGATCTGCTTTACTCAAAGATGTTCCATGCTCTCTCTAAAAGGTTCTATCCCCTCGTAACAGCCTAAGTTCTCCCAAACTTAGCGCTTTCTTACCATCTCCATATTAACTACTATCATTATTATTTAGCTCCCTATATTTTCCCATCCCCCTACTAAAATTATGTAAATCATCCCCTATGTAAATATCCCTCCCCCTGGTTGAAAAATAACCATAAGTACCCCTGGGAATTGCTCAGTTTACCTGAAACTTAGCAAGAACCCTCATGTTGCCCCTTCAAACCATCTCCCAAATACAATGGACTCCTTTCAGAGTATAAAATCCCCTTTTAGGTTATCGGACTCCTTCTGAAGCCTCAAATGCCTTTCTGACCCACTTACTCACTCCTTCCGACCAAAACAAACCCCTTGCCGACTTCCTTAACACTCTGCAGACCCTAGAAAGCTAGCTCGCATCACAATATTGCAATATTCTCACCACATAAGTCATGACCCATCCGTCGTTACCCGATGCAATATCCCGATATCGACGATTAGCGGTCGCAAGCGCCAAATTTCCAACTAAAACACCTTCCCGTTCCCCGCTGATGCGATATTGCGATCGCATTGGAGAAGTTCATTGCATCGCCTTCAAGTATCAGCACCCCACCAGGTCACTTCTGTACCAGGGACCCACCACAGGCTGACATCATCTGCTGTACTGCTGACATCAGCAGCCAGAAACCGAAAATTCGCGTAGGAGGAGAAATCGCACTTTGGAGCTCCAAAACAAGAAACAGAGGCAGTTTTTGATCTTCGCACATCACTACGGGAAATAGGATATTTTGGGGAATCTTTGGGGAATATTTTGATTCCTTAGCCCTTTTTGCGCTGGAAAAGCACGAAATCGCCCGATTGTGCCAAATTAATCCGATTTAAAGACAGCAAGGACCAATGGCAGAGATTAAAGTGTATCAGATCAAATCATCAGGGAACAAGCATGTCAAAGAGTATCAGCAGGCGACAGAAGCCATCAATGTAGTGGCAAAGAGTATCAACGAAAATTTTAAATAGCGGCCCAAAGCAAGAGAACATTTAATACCTTCCAGCAGAGTCAAAGAAAGAGGGCGAAGCCACTCAAACACCCTCAAATCATAATCATTGCACATTTACCTCGCACCAGAACAGAGTTATAGATCCCAAAGCACAGTTACTCCAACAACACCGCATCGAGCCTCCAAAGGCCACATTGCACTCCTTTCGATTCAGCTGCCCCTGGCACAGCCCAACAGACTTACCTGCATTTAATTCCAGCAACACTTAGGTTTTAGAAAAGCTTTTCCAGCAGACCTGTTTAGGTCAATTGTAATGAATAAATTTCTGATATTTTGCTTATATATACCACCCTGAACGATGTAGTGAGGGGTTGGTTGGTTAGTTAGTGAGTCAAAGACATTGCTTAATCTTCTTCTTAGCATTTTCTCCAAGCAGAGACCCGCACTGTAACTGTCATACTTTCTATAATCAAAGACTGCTGAAAGCATGGATTTCGAAACTGCTTGATGTGTATAATTGGCTAAGGAGTGATTACGGAATTCTTGTGCTTCTACGTGATTCAATAAGTGTTTCTCACCTCTACTAATTTTCATGTTTTTACCATCATTCCGCCATCTAAATTGCAGAAAAGAAGAATAGCTTAGGATTTGTTTAACTACACCTTGAGTTCAATTTCTGCACTTTTTCATGTTTTCATCAGAAATAGCTATGAGCATGCATACTTAAATGATCTTGTTTACATTGTTTCTTTCAAATATGAATGAGAGTTTAGGAATTCTTAGCTGCTCCTAGATAACAATTCATCCACTTCTCCTCTTTTTCAGTATGATGAAATGATTCTCCTTTGCCTTTCATCTCTGATTCGCATCATTCCATCCCTTCGGTAGATTGATAATTGTATCATGTGTGGCTATCTCGCTCCGTAATCCTCTTATGATCAAGAAGACGCAATAGCAAGCCTTAATCCATGACTCCACACCCAATGATTTTAAACTTATCACACCTTACCTTGCCTCTTTGCTTGACATTTCTACCTTCCATCCAAACCCAAACAAAAAACCCCTGAGCCAACAGCTAGCCTAAAATCATCAACAAAATTGAATCATTAAGAGAGAGCCCTCTCTGATTGCAGGCGGGCTAGAACCTGCAATCAAAAGATTGGTTTGTGGTTACCTCGGCCGTATCCCTAAACAGGAGCCTAGGGACAACCTGAGTGATAACACTGATCACCCAGCAAAAGGAGGATTTGACGTCAGAACTATGGTTTTATTCTTCTTTGTTTATCATTAATAAACGACCATTATTATGGTTCCACTATTATTGTTTTTTGTAATGATGATGAGTTATATCCTTTCTGATTGATATATAGTTGCATCTATTGGATTTTATGCTGGTGTTTGTGTCATTCTTTGTATGTGTAGGTGTCCATTCACGGAGATCGTGGGGATCGTGACTGGCCGGATCAAAGGAACGGGAGCATCAACTCTTCTACAAGCACTAGCGTTGGAATCTAGGTAGGCCCTCATCATTGGTATTTAATTTGCAATTAGGAACTTGCGTGGTACCATTGTATGATTGTTGCTAGACCCAATTTGGGCTAGTAGGGATCACCTCTATCTGCAGAGGGGATTTACCTCCACAAGAATTCGGCGACTCCACTGGGGCGTCCGTGTCTTGCCTTTTTGGTTGTTTCTTGGTTTTTACTTGCTTGGTTAGCGTTCTGGGTTGAGTTCTTTTTCTGTTTCTCACCTCTTGGTTTACCTGGTTATTGTTGGCCTAGCTTTGGATTGCTTTTTCTTTTATTTTTACATAGCAAACTTGATTGGCGCGCTTTTATAGCATTACATTCACACCAATTGGCGCCTATTGCTAATATACAGCCCACGCCAATCCATAAAAGGCGCTAGTTACAGCCTGACAGTCACGCCAGGCCTGGGAACTTTTGAAGTTTTCTTGGTTTGGAGCCTCCTGAGCTCGGTCTTTGTTTTGGGTACCTTTTTTCGACTGCTTGAGTGTGTTGGAGTCTTCTTTGACTAGTTCTAAGTCTATTTTTTGAGAAATCCTTAATTTGATTTCCTTTGGTCATTACTTGGAGGTTTGTCTCAGTCTTTTCACAATTGTGTATGAGTGTTAATCACCTTTGAGTGTTTTTATTTTTTGATCTTTGGAACTCTCCTCCAATTTTCTTGATTTTCACCTGATTGGTTCTTAGATTACATTAGAATCATCATGTGTTTGAGAATTCTCTTGCATAGATCACACTTGCATAATTAGAATTCTCATTTTCAGAATATGAATGAAAAATGTGCATAGATTACATTTGCATACTTTTCAAGTGAATTGTGCATAGATTACAATTGCAGAGTTTACATTCTGAAAAATCAATCGTAGATTTAGATAAGTTTTCTTTGATTTGAATTTACATATTTTTATGCTTGTTTTAAAAACACAAAAACAAAAATAAAAACTTTTTTGGAATTGATTTGCATTAGTTTTTCTTGATGAAATTAGTGCATTAGATAATTTGTTATATTTTCTCTTAGTGATCAATTTTTTGCATTGTTGGAAGTGAATGGAAACTCTCTCCTTACTTTAGTTAGCATTCATAGAATGAAATGACATATTTTGGCATATAGTTTGCATTTAGGGAATTTTGAGACATTACATATGGTAAGGCCTGAAAACTGAAACATAATACAAGATCAACTTTAAAATGAACTGAATGAATCTAACAATGCATTGGAACGTAATTCACACTTTCTAGAGGTCTAGGCTAGAGACGTGCTCTGGCGTCGTTAAACCTAGTCACTTTTGTTTCCACTCAAGGTTGGGTGATTCCTCCTTCTATGACTCAATAGAGGTCTAGTACGGAATTGTGTTCCCACGTACCGTCAAGTATATGGGGAGACCCCACTAGGTTATCATCCTTTATCCATAGGAAGCCGTGTCTACCACCTTACAGCCCATAACGCACCGAACACAGCATTCGGGAAGATTGACTGCCGTACGAAAAGTCCTTGGTTTTCATATGATTGCCAAGGTGTATATGTAGTTTTACAGATTGTCTGGTAAACCTTTTGCCTAGTTCTCCAGAGTAGTCACTTTTGATCCTTTTCGGACTCCCTAAAAGAAAAGGCTCATATGATCATTTGTCACTTCGGGCTCATTAAACATTCGAAGGCGACTAGAGTCATCTTTTTGTCCTTTTCTCGACTCTTTAAAGATGAAAAGGTCAAGTTATGTCCTTGTGTCTTAAAATTTATTTGCCCGCGATCACACACCTTGTTAGATTTTGTTTGTTGACTATTTGATTGTGTGTCATGACCTTTTTTCATCCCCGTGTGTGATTTTCCATTTTTTATGGAAACGTTTCCAGAGTTCACCAACCCAGGAATCCCCTCTGAAGGGAATCCTGGTCATTTTCCTCCTTTTGGAATGTTGGTGCTCCTTACATGGCAACGTTGTCCCTTCCTGGGTTAACTGTTGAGTTGCCTGTTTGGTTGTTCTCAACCTCTCTGATCCCTAGTGTCTCAATTACTAGTCAATCCGTTCCTCCACCCAAACAACATCATGTTGATTCCAAGGTGGACCTCTCCCCTTCTTTTCCTGTTTCTACTTCCTCATCTTCTACTTCGCCTGGTGAAAGTTTAGATTCAAGTAACCAGGTGGCTAAGAAGAAGAAGAAGAAGACGAAGAAGAAGAAGTCTCATAAGCGAGAGGTTAAAAGTGTAGCTACTACTCCGAGTATAGCCCAGGTCGGAACACCTTCTGCTCGTCTGCGGAAGGTTAAGTTTCCTTGTAAATTGTGCAAGGGAGACCATATTCTTCATGATTGTATTGGCATTCCCAGGATCTTAGAAGTATGGTCTCACGATCCGGCCTACCCCTCATAGCCCTTTGGAGCTCATGACGATGCTACCCTATCAACCAGCAATGGTAAGAAGAAAGGGAAGATTCATTCCCCTATAAACTATGTGAAGGCAACCATCTCCTTCACCTTTGTCCGCTCATGGATAAAGCTTCTGCTATTTTGGAAAGTCTTACATCTTCTTCACCCCAACTCCCCGTTGGTTATCAGAGGCTCTCTTCAGGTACTCTCCCTGTCGACAAATAGATTGATTTAGATCCTTCTCTTGTCCATCCTCCTCTTCCTGGCTGTGCTAAGCCTGTTCTAGACCAACCATTGGTCGGAAAGAGTGTCAACTCGGGTTCACCACCTATTGATCACTCTATTTCAGAAGAGCATCATACTCATGTTCTTCTCGTCTCGTTAGATTCTCCTGAGTCCAAAAACGACCCTCCTATCCCAGCTGATCCTGAGAGTCCTTCTTCGGTTCCTATAGAGCAGGGGGCAATCATACGATTCCCCCACCCAGTAGTTAAGTCATTTCCTTCGACTGGAGTCATTTGACCGCCTTCCACCTTCCATCCCATGTGCCTTTCCAGATTATAGTACATGCCTATGATAAGGCAGTACCTGGCACTGTCTTGGATGAGGGTGCATCTGTCAGTCTTATGCCTTCTACTACTTGGCAAGCTTTGGGCTCCCCACAGCTTGCGCTGATTGCATAGAATTTGATGGCATTTGACAAAGGAACCAGTCAACCATTAGGGATCCTTCCAAAGTTCCCTATTACTTTGGGAGGCAAAAATGTCTCTATAGACGTATTGGTTACCCAAGGTGCTTTAGATTTCAGTATTCTCCTTGGTCATGACTATGTTTATGCCATGGGGGCCCTTGTCTCTTCCCTTTTCTGTGTGGTTTGCTTTCCACGCGATGGAAGGATCGTGACTATAGATCAATTATTATTATTTAGTCCCTCGGTGCCTCCTACACAGTTGTCATCCCCTCTTGGTTTTTATCCACCGGTTGTATCTGCCCCACCGCAGGTCAACTACGTGGCTACTTATCCCATGCCTGCATCCAGTGATGCTACCGTTGTGCATAGTGTCCTGGGGGCATTGGGTCCTAACTTCCAGGATGTTGTCCTTCCACCGGGAGTGACACTCTTAGAAGCAACGACTTCTTGTTCGGTATGATGAAGTTCGTTCGGAGCATAGTTCACTTCCCTATGTCAAGCTCCTTAAAAAATGAAACTGGGTCTAGTCGGAGCATAGTTCACTTTCCTATGTCAAGCTCCTTAAAAAATGAAACTGGGTCTAGTCAGAGCATAGTTCACTTTCCTATGTCCAGCTCCTTAAAAAATGAAACTAGGTCTAGTCGGAGCATAGTTTGCTTTCCTATGTCAAGCTCCTTAAAAAATGAAACTAGGTCTGGTCGAGCATAGTTCCTGATCTTGTGTCAAGCTTGTTAAAAAATGAAACAAGGGTTATAAGGATAGTTCTTTTACTGTGTCAACCTCATTAAAAAATGAAACAACTCCCTTTCCAAATCGAGCCTTTTTATTAAGATCTCATAAAATACAAGTCGAGTCTTTCCAAGATCTCGAAAGTGAACCTTCATTCCATCCACTTTGTTGAATGCAATGAAGCTTGGGGGGCATGTACCTCGTTTTGCGTCATTAAGCTGGGGGCATGCGAACTTATAACAAGCATAGTTTTACGTTTCAAGCTTGTGTAAACATGAAACCGAATCCAAGCAAAGTTCTCCATGTTTCAAGCTTGTGTAAAAATGAACCCATACCCATTTTACATCTCATGATTGCTGCCTTTACCCACTAAATTCTGTTAGATGAGCCTTGGCCAATCATATCCTTTCACTTGCTTGTTTTCCTTTCTTGAGGGACCATGGTTAAGAGTGGTTTGGTTAGCCAGCCTCTTGACCATTACATGTTTTGAGCAGTTCCACCATTTCCGGAACCAGTTGCTACCCTTTATACCACTCGTTCCTCTAGGACGAGTTACCTTTAAGCTCTTTTCTGACTCGTAAAATATGAAAATATTGCCGAGTATTTTTCCCTTTTTGACTCGTTAAAGAGAATAAAAATGGAGGTCTGCTTTTAGCTCTTTTCTGACTCTCTAAACATGAAAAGAATGCCGAGTTATTCCTCTCGACTCGTTAAACATAAATAAGAGGCGTTCGTCTTTAAACTCTTTTCTGACCGTGTAAAGACGAAAAGATCGTCAGACCCTTGTCGTTTCAGGTTCGTTAACGGTTATGAAGTGACATGGTTTTGATCACTTATTTACTTTTTCAGGTCGAAATCACTTATCATGAAAAGTAATCCTCGATCATAATGGTTGGGCGGTTCTTTTGAGCATTGTTTTATGCTTTTTCGGGCTTGAGAGACACAACTTCATGAAAAAGGACACCCCTGGAGTTTCCTTTTCTGCTGTCTTTTCAAACTCTCTAAACATGGAAAGATGTCGTGTTATTTCTTTGTCAGACTCGTTAAAACTTAAATGACATCGGATTCTGTCAAAATGATGCCTTACAAGCATATGCTATCCCCGTCATGCTTGTCATAAAAAATAACCAAGGTACTCGCCAGAAATGGTGGGGAAAATGGAACCAAAATCGTTGTCCTGTTGGTAGTATGTCACTCTTGAACATGGCACTTGTCTGCATTCATGTCTAGGTGGGGACATCTCATCTCATTTTTCACTTGCTTCCATGGGTTTGGGTGATCCTATTTGACCTCTCATCTGCTTGTTTCCTTGTCACCATGACCTACGATCATTTGATGTCAAATACTGGCAAGTCCACTATCGTGCTGCCGATATGTTCAAGAGAAGTTGACCTCTGTGAAATAATCAACCTCCCTCTAATACCTCACATAGTCCTGATTCACAAAACATATTATCCTCCTTTGTCTCACGTCGATGATGTGGGAAACACTATTGCCCACCTTCAATCAAGGTCGCTTCCTATTAACTTCAGCTCATTATCCAGGGAGTTGAGATAGAGACTCCCTTCAGGTGCCTTGGAGCTTATATGCCTCAATGGTAGGTTCTTCATGTTCGACACGAGGTTTTCATCATTGGCCTCTGATCAAATGATTCTACGGGTGTTCGATGCCGACTCACTGATTCGCATGCCGTAGATTGTACCTATAGTACCTTGACGACCATTGCATTATTGGTGGTACCTCTCACGTCTATTAGCAGTTTTCATCATTGACTAGTAATTAGATGATGTTCCTGCATGTTCAAATTCGATTCCCACATTCGCATGCTTGAACTTGTACTTTGTTTGGGTCGAGATGGAGCGCAAGACCCTGGATTTTGTTTGTTGGGATCCAGGTTGCGATTTTGTGGATTATTATGATTATTACATGACTCATTCACTGGATGGCTGCGACCATCACTGATTCTGTTTAACAATCCTCACTGGATGGTTGCGTCCATACCTTGGATCTAGATCTTTATGTACTCTACTATGGATGGCTGCACCCATACCACATATATCATGTACTTGAGATATCAGTTGTACTTCTCCACACAGGTTTTCCGGCGGTAGTGTTTTCAGTTGGACATGTTCTTGTAAAGCATTTCACCCCTCTCTCTCTCTCGGTCCTCATGCTTTAGGGGGCATCTGTTACATAGCAATTTGTCACCGTCCCTGTCACCCCTTCTCTCATACCTTGGAGGACTTATTCCGGGACCTGTGAAAAGTGACATGACCTGGAAACACTTGCATTATATTCCCCTAAGTATGAACTTCATTTGCCCTGAAGACATCTTCTGCAAAAAACCCATAAAAATAGCCCTTTTTCCATTGGCGCGGTTTCACAGTGTAGCACTCGCACCAATGGGGGAAATCCTCCAAAGAGGGCACGCCAGCTGGTGCTCTGTCTCAGAGTTGCACTGGCGCCAGCCAAAATGGGTATTTTTTTTAACAAACCAACATCTGAAGATTCATCTTAACCCACTCCTAAATTGAATCTATCTTGAGTTGGTTTGGTTTGGCTTCGAATCTCCATAGAGGGGAAGTAGTTTTCCAGCTTTCATGGAAGCTTATTAGTGATAAGGCGAATCCCATGAATATTGTGGATGATCCTAACCCCTCCTCCTCTATCTATAAAAGCTTGTCCTTTTGCCTTAGGAAAGCTAGTTCCAGAGTTCTAGAGTTCCAGAGATTGAGAATTGTCAAGCTACCAAGACCTTCATGCTGCAAGAGCCTTCTTCATACGGATAAGTCCAAATCTAAGTAAGTAGATTCTTGTCCAAATAACCAAGGAGAGAGAGGCTTGTTCCCATTCCCAACAAGCTTTGCAAGACATGTGTTGTTGATCACTCAGCTAAAGGAGGATTTGACGTCAGAACTATGGTTGTATTCTTCTTTGTTTATCATTAATAAACGACTATTATTATGGTTCCACTCTTATTGTTCTTTGTAATGATGATGATTTATATCCTTTCTGACTGATATATAGTTGCATCTATTGGATTTTATGCTTGTGTTTGTGTCGTTCTTTGTATGTGCAGGTGTTCGTTCACGGAGATCATGGGGATCGTGACCGGTCAGAGCAAATGAATGGGAGCGTGAACTCTTCTACAAGCACTAGCGTTGGAATCCAGGTAGGCCCTCATCATTGGTCTTTAATTTGCAATTAGGAACTTGCGTGGTAGCATTGTATGATTGTTGCTAGACCCAATTTGGACTAGTAGGGATCGCCTTTGTCCACAGAGGGGATTTACCTCCACAACAGAGGGATCTGTCCGGGCTGAGCACCACGTTGGGCTCTTACCACTGTAGACCAGAAGGTCACAGAGCTGGAGGGAAGAAGAGACTGTGTACTCCAGTGGCTTGGGGAATCCAAGAATCACCCTGCCAAGCAAAGCCTGCTTCGGGAGAACTCACATTGAGTCCCTGCATTGTAATTCTCTGTTTAAAGGCACAATAAAACAAGGCCACCACAGAAAGCTGGACCAGAGACGTAGCCCTGGAGAATAGGGTGAACTCCTTATCAAAATTTCTTGTGTCTTTATGGTTGCTTTCTATAATTATCTGTTATCTTTCCATTTAAATGCATGTGTATTGGCAATCTGATCGATCCATTGCTTAAATAACCCAGAACACACACTGGCACATGAGTCTGTAATACCTTTTGTTTAATAAAACTTCAATGGATGTCACTCATAGGGTGATTATCAGATCAAGTGGTATCAGAGCAGTAGGTTGTAAGGTTAGAAAAGCTTGTGTTGGTTTAGCTATGAATGCTCACTAGATCAAAGCTCAAATTAGGAGAAGGAGAGTTGGTGGAAACTAATCTTGAAATTGGGAGAGTCTATCCTCGGAAGATAATGTTAGAGGAAGGTTCTATGGGGCCAGACCCTCAATTCGTAGAATGTTTCCTAACTATAAATTCTATGGTAGAAGAAATGTATAGGGACTTTAGAAAGCATAAGGATGAAGATTCATCAGGTTCTAAAGACGATAAAGAAAAATATGAGTCTCATTTCCATGACCACTCAAAAGAAAAGGGGAAAGAGGAAAGCTCTCTCACACCTCCTAATAGCCCTATGCATAATAAGAAATCATCTTTGATTAAACTAGATGTTAAATTTGACTTGCCTATATATGATGGAGAGCTAAATGCTGAAAAGTTGGACAATTGGATTAGAAAAATTGATGTATATTGCAGGGTACAAAACATAGACTCAGACAAGAGTAAGATTCAACTAGAAAGCCTACATGTAGGAGGCACTGCCTTGGTTTGGTGGGAAGGAAGAACCCAAGCTGATATGAAGAAGCATGGCAAGACCATCTATGTCTGGAGTGAATTTGTTGCTGCAATCAAAAATCAGTTCTATCCATTGGCCTACATGCAACAAGCCATGATGAGTTGGAAAACTCTTTGGCAGTTGAAAGGGCAAAGTGTACAAGGGTATACTCCAGAGTTCAGAAAGAGAGCATTGATGTTGGGTATCTCATTAGACTCACCAAAAACTCTTTTGAAGTACATTGGTGGTCTACATAGCTACATGAGGCATACCATCCTCATGTTTAATCCCACTAGTATAGATGAGGTATCTATACAAGCTACTCATCTAGAAGCTAGAGGAAATAATGGAAATCTAGAAGTAGGGGGACCATCCCAACCCACTGTAAGCAAGAGAAAGGAGAAAAGAAAGAAGAAGTGGAATGCAAGGAAGTCTAACACTACACAGAAAAGCAAAATTTCATCCACTCACTGTAAAAAGGATGGGCATGATGATGAGCACTGTTGGATTCTGCATCGAGAGCTGAGACCTAAGAAGTCTGAGGGTAAGAAGAAGAAGACTATTGTAGCTGTTCAGAAAGATTTGGGGTCAGAATCAGGAGAGGAAACAATCATTGTAGCCACAGGTATAAAAGGTAAGAATTCTGAAGCATCTACTAGTAATTCTGCTCAATCTGTTATTGATGAAGAACATGAGAGAAAAAGACATGAGCTTTTCCATATTTGAGTTGTTTCCAAAAATCAAAAGATTAGTACTTTGTTTGATAGTGGCTCACAAGTAAATCTAATTTCTGAAGCAATTGTAAAGAAATTGGGATTAGAAACTACACCTCATAAGAAACCATACCCATTAGGATGGTTGAACAATAAAGAACAACTACAAGTGACTAGATAGTGCAAACTCAAGTTTTCTTTTGGGTCAACATTTATAGATGAGGTTGAGTTAGATGTAATTCCTTTGGATATATGTGGAATTGTTTTAGGGAGCCCTTACTTGTATGATAGAAAGGCTATTTTCTATAGAGCTAAGAACAAGTATCTACTTGTCAAAGGTGGAATCGAATACTTTATGAGAGCTCACAAGCTCAAGAATAATTATACTCTCATAAACTAGGGACAAATGAAAAGAATGATAAATTCATGCAAACAGTTTCTACTGATGGTTATAAAGGAAAATAAACCTGATAAAACCAATGTATTTGAGGACTCTAAAGCTGATCAACAAGATGATATAGAAAAGATTGTTTCAAAATATGATGTCTTGTTCCAAGAACCTAAAGGTCTGCCACCCGAAAAGGGAATAGTACATGATATTATTTTGCAGCAAGATGTTCCATTTCCTAACATTGGGATGTATAGGTTGTTTGCTTTAGAGAATGCTGAAATCAAGAGGCAGGTGCAGGAGTTGCTCGAGAAAGGGTTCATCAGACCTAGCACATCACCATGTGGGTCACCAATCATTTTGGTGAGAAAGAAAGATCACTCGTGGAGAATGTGCATTGACTATCGAACACTGAATAAGATAACGATAAAAAATCGTTATCCCCTTCCTCGCATAGATGATGTTTTAGATCAATTGAAGGAAGCTATTTATTTCACCAAGCTAGATTTGCATAGTGGATACCATCAGGTCAGAGTTGCAGAGAAAGATGCATGGAAGACTTCTTTCAAAACAAAGCAGGGATTGTATGAATGGCTGGTTATGCCTTTTGGCCTAAATAATGTTCCTGCTACTTTCATGAGATTAATGAATGATGTACTCAGACCTTATCTTAATGATTTTGTTATTGTGTATCTGGATGACATTCTGATTTTTAGTAAAATGTGGGAAGAACATTTAAGGCATGTTAAGCATACATTAGATGTTTTGAAAAGAGAAAAACTTTATGTTAAACTCTCCAAATGTGAATTTGGAAAAACCTCTCTAAATTATTTGGGTCACATAGTAGGGGGAGGTGAATTGAAAATAGATCCCTCTAAAGTGGCAGTCATTGTAAATTGGCCTAAACCCAAGTATGCTATAGAAGTGAGAAGCTTCTTAGGAGCAGCACAATATTGGAGGAAGTTCATTTCTAATTTTTCCTCAATTGTAGCTCCCTTACATGCCTTGATAGGATTGAACAAGATGTTTTAGTGGGGAGGCAAACAGCAGAAAGCCTTTGACACCTTGAAAGAAAAAATTAGTATAGCACCTGTACTGGCAATGCCAGATCTAAAAAGATCATTTGAGATCCAAACTAATGCCAGTGACTATGCCATGGGAGTAGTGTTGATACAGCACGGTAAACCCATATGTTATCATTCTGAGACTTTTAATCCTGCAATAGTTAACTTTCCTACATAAGATAAAGAATTGTATGAATTAGTTCAGAGTGTGAAAAAGCGGAAACATTACTTAATGGGCAAAGAAATAGTAATACATACTGATCATCAGCCACTTCAATACCTACACTCCAAACTAAGTTTCAGCAATCAAGACATTACAGATGGATGGGTTTTTTACAACAGTTTCATTTAGTCATCAGATATAAAAAGGGCATACATAACAAGGTTGAAGACGTGTTATCTAGACCCATCATAAATGCATCTACCATACTTAAGCATAATTCTATTGTGCATGAAAGATACATAGAACAATATGCTCAGGACACGGAATTTAAAGATGTATATGCAACTTTGAGTCAAGGCAAAAGACTAGAAGAATTGGACTATCACATGAAGGAGCGACTCTTATATCATTGTGGGAAACTCTGAATTCCACAAATTGAGAGAGTAAAGCTAATTAGGGAAGCACACACTTCTCTAATATCAGGTCACTTTGGGGTAAGTAAAACAGTTTCACAGCTGCAAAGGTTCTGCTATTGGCCAAGAATGAATGAGACAGTTTCTAGATATGTAAAGGGATGTGCTATGTGTGCGAAAAGCAAGCCCAACAATATAAAACTAGGCTTGTACAGTCCATTGCCAGTTCCTTCTCACCCTTGGGAAAGCATTTCCATGGATTTTTTTGGAGGACTGCCTAAATATAGGAAAGGTCATGATTATCTATATGTTTTTGTGGATAGGTTCAACAAAATGTGTATTTTGACAATCTGTAGTAAACAAATTACAACTGAACAAACTGCAAAATTGTTCTTTGAACATGTATGGGTTCATTTTGGATTACCCACTTCTATTGTATCTGATCGAGACACCCGATTTGTGGGGAAGTTTTGGTCAAGTTTGTGGGAACTAATGGACACCAAATTAAAGAAAAGTACAACTTTTCATCCACAAACAGATGGCCAGACGGAAGTAGTTAACAGGACGGTGATCCAGTTACTGAGAGGATATTGCAACAAGCACCCTAAGCTTTGGGATGAACACTTGTGTTATGTGCAACATTCTTACAATAGAGCCAAACACTCTTCTACATAGAGATCTCCTTTTGAGACCTGTTTTGGTTTCATACTGAGGTCTCCTTTGGATTTTGTCTTTGGTAAAGATACCATGGTTGATAGACACAGTGATGTGGACAAGGAAACTAGGTTCATTGAACAGATCCAGGAGATCCACCAGGTGGTACGAGAATAGCTGGAAAAGAGCCAGGCCAAGTAGAAGGCTAGGCATGATAAGCATTGGATGGAGCATAGTTTTCAAGTTGGAGACCAAGTCTGGCTGTATATCAGCAAGGATAGGATGCAAGGTGAAGGTAAAAAGCTAAAATCTATCAGGTATGGACCCTTCGGGATACTTGAGAAGATTGGTGAAAATGTTTTTTGCCTTGATTTACCAGCTTACATGCACATCTACTCAGTCATGAACGCAGATTGCTTGAGGTTGTTTGAACCTTCAATGATTGAGGACCCTGAAGAGTAGAGTCAATTACCTTCTGTTGATGACCTGCTACCTGAATATCTTAATGAATTACGAGAAGACATAGTGCTGGACAGGAAGGTAAGGATGACGCGTAGTGGACAAGTGGAATACCTCAGGATTGGGCTTAAAGGTTCGAAGTTGAGCAGTGTGAAGTGGATTGAGATTGGACAAGTGACACAACAATTTCCTCACTTAGTTGATGCTTGAAGAAAACCAACTTTTGGTGGTCCGAAAGCTCTTTCAGTGGGAAGGTCGTGATCCAAATTGGATACATTAAAGATTTCCAAAGAACCATGATTGTATTAGGTCGGGACGAATCTCTAAAATTCCAAAACAATGATCAAAAACACCCTGAACCAGTGGTAATGGCAGCCAGTGTGGAACGACGAGGACCTCGGTCAAAGCGCGCTGACTGAGGCCCATGAAGACTATGCAGGAGGTCAAAGTAGCCCCTCGAGCCCTAGATTAGGAAAGGAGGTGATTTTTGATGTCTGATTAGCACCATTGCTGGGTGAACAAGGCTGAAATGGGACAAGTCTGAGCACTTGGATGCATGGTGAACCGGCGAAACGCGGGCGAAAAGGCAAAAAAAACTAATCATACAAGGCGGGACCTGCGCTCTGGAAACCGACAGTATTGATCGGGGCACCATCAAATGGTAAACAGTTTTGGAGAAAGCGAAGCGATCCCACTTAACGATCGACGCGTGGCAGCAGAGGTGAGAGAAAACTACCATTGATTGTGCATTATCGGTCGAGCAAGTCAACCGTGCGGGACATGTGAACGACATTGGATCTGGGGGTTCCAGATCAGACGACTGAGATTGTACCCGATGGAGGAAGTGGAATCGACAATGAATTAAGATGTGTTCTAAAGGGATTTGGAATCCATTTGACCGCCATGGTGTAGGAAGAATGCATCCATGACGTAACTAAAGAAATGAACCGATGAGCAGGATGGTGCTGTTCAGATGAGGACACGCGGCCACCATCTAAGCATTCATGCTAACGTCGAACAGGGAACTCCAAACACAGCTGCAGAAGGCGAATCAACAGAGGTAGAAGAGGAATCGAACAGGCATGGAAACGAATCGCTAAAAGCCATGAATAGAGACAGAATACACAATCAAGTCAGAGTGAAGTGCGAGAGATGAAGGAAAAAGACCAGAATCTCGAGAGGAGGATGGAATACATAGAGAAGAAGACAGTAAAGCAAGAGAAAAGTAAGAAGAGACAGAGGGTTGAGCTAACCAGGGGCAACATCGAGCACCACTGAGCTTGAGAGATTCGAGCCACCCCATAGAGGGATCTGTCCAGGCTGAGTGCCACGTTGGGCTCTTACCACTGTAGACCAGAAGGTCACAGAATTGGTGGGAAGAAGAGACTTTGTACTCCAGTGGCTTGGGGAATCCAAGAACAAACCTACCAAGCAAAACCTGCTTTAGGAGAACTCACATTGAGTCCCTGCATTGTAATTCTTTATTTAAAGACACAATAAAACAAGGCCACCACTGAAAGCTGGACCGGAGACGTAGCCCTGGAGAATAGGGTGAACTCCTTATTAAAATTTCTTGTGTCTTTATGGTTGCTTGTTTTATTTCTCTGTTGTCTTTCCATTTAAATGTCTGTGTATTGGCAATCTGATCGATCCGTTGCTTAAATAACATAGAACGCACACCAGCACATGAGTCTGTAATACCTTTTGTTTAATAAAACTTCAACGGATGTCACTCATAGGGTGATTATTAGATAACGCAGTCAGCAAGGTCCCAATATTCAAACTTCATGGTTGGCATGCAGCCTAGGTGCATGCCTTCAAACACAATGTCATCTGGGAGGAGCGGGGTCTAGAGTGAACTCTTAGTTTCATCCAGTTCCTTCAGCACTTTAGTCTTCCATTTCCGCGGAGGGATGTATGTGGGCATTATTGTTGTAGAGTGTGTAGGTTGAATATCCTCCTCCATGCCTTCATCTTCTTCCTATGTGATGATAAGTGCCTACAAATATTCCTCTTCCTCATATGTTTCTATATTGACAAATTTCCCCTTCTTTGCCATCGATAGTTTGCTGCACAGCGGGTTCCTCAGGGACACTTGTACGGGGGTCATTGCCTATTTATCCTTCTTGCGTTTTGGCATACGCGTGATTTGGGAACCTTTGCCAAAACCCCAGCACCTTCTAGAACATCCTCCACCATTGGGATCTATGTGACCTCACCATCGATTCCCTCTTCAATAACCAAACCATCCTTAATTGTTGTCATCTTATCTAGGTTGTATTCTGTCACTCGTGAACTCAGGGGCTCAATTATCACTTGGCTCTCAATGCTCAGTGCTTTGCTCAATCACTCAATTCTCAAATGACCAAGTATTGTTTATTGGGAAGTCTTGTGTATTTTATAGTTCCTTTTGAATTCAAATTCAACCATTCCCCCAAATTCCTGTCCATTAGTGCTTTCTTGGTAGTAGAGTTTCCCAAATCTTGCCCATAAATCGCATATTAAATGCCCAAAGCCCACTCCATTTGGCGTCAAGTTGAGCATCCCATCATGAATAGTGACTTCAATTGTCACTTTCTGGCCAATGCATGTGATACCGTAGCCCTCCATGCACGGTCGTAGACCCTATGATGCTCTACTTCTACACGTATTCCCAATATCATACAACTCTTGGCTAGAATAGTTTATAGTCCTGCGCTTACTTTCAACTGCCTAGAGTGCTAAGACTATCCTTCCTATGGCTAGTCAGGTGGTCACACCACCCATGTGGGGCTCCATCTCATCCTCCACCATGGTTCGTGGAGAATCCCCACCTTCCATTGTTGTGGTCAGCATCGCGCACTTTACTACTTATAACACGCTACCCTGGTCACTATGTTTGGTGATATGCGGTCCAAGCCAAGGAAGCAGATTAACCAATTCATGACGATAGTTCTCAAACTTCTCAGTATGATTGTATGCACCTTGCCTTAGCATACTAGGTTCTTCGACGAAAAATGCTTCCTTTATCTCGTCCTCCAGCTCCTTCACCTCTGAGTCCATCATAGCACTTTTCTTCCTTAATTGTACCCTTTCCTTTTCAAGTTCACAGAGTTTAAATTTTTCCCATCAGATTTCTTCCTCAAGTCCAATGTGTTTTGTTTCTTATAGCTGTGTGATCCCTTCATTCCAGGTTTTGCAGATCATCGTATCTGCGGGTACTGCTATGCGCGTACTAGGCTTCACATGCTCCATAGGGATTACAGCCCCTGCTTCATACTTCATCTTTGGAAGAGCTTACGCGGTCAGGGTTTTTCACATGGTCCTATAAGCCCATAGAACTGTTGGTACGCACAAGTCCCATTCAATGCATCTCACATGGTGGACCGTGTTCAACACTTCTCACACCTTGTCAAACGCTTCCCTGTGGATAATATTTGGTGCACTTTATCTTATCATACTTCATCATTCGTGCCCTCATCTTGTATGCTCCTGCTTATTCGTCTTGGTTCCTATCATGAGGATGGTGTGCATTCATGCAAGTTGCGTACGATACGCATGTACCCATCTGGAAAGGTGGGTGCACAGGCTATTTCTTCCATCATAGCCAGCTTTCCTCCACATCTGAGGCTTTCCAAAACATATGAGCATCATTATTCTACAGTCGCGCTAGTTCTCAAAACTTATTTGATGTGCACCCCACCATCTTGTGGGTGTAGCGCACAATGCCTATTTTAGAGCGTCAAAATTTTGCTATTCCGCTACTTCTCTTTCAAATTTGTTCAGGAAATCATCTATCATGGTTAGTCTATCATACATAGGCATATCTCTTGCCTTTATTGTTACACAGTGTAGTGACTTTATCATCATGTTGCAATTGAGTGTGGTTACCTCGTGTAACCGATTCTGCCATTGTTCTATTTCCTCGTTTGAATCTGATGTGTCAGAGCTTTTGTTCTCCCACGAAATCCTGCCATCCATTGTAGGATTCATCCAATCCTACTCCCAAGTAGTTATTTTGTAGATATAGTCTAGTTCGTCATCGCTATCGTAGTCGTGCACTGGCTCTGTGTAACGCGATCCTTCTGCAGTGTCTAAAGGTACCACTACGCGTAGTGACTTTTTCTCAAAAATCATTTTGTGCTTCTTTAGATTTATCACTCCATTCATATCAGTGGCCCAATCTATTCCCAGTAGTGTTGGATAGGGATTTATGTCATTAACAATCTCTATCACTTCAAAATATGCAAGTGTGCTTGCACCTTCGATATCTATCGTTATTCCCTACAATCTTCCCATCGGTAGGATCTTTTGCTGGTTCACCATTCTCAACTGAATAGGAGATCATTGCAATGTAAGCCTGCCCATGCAGTCCCATGTCTGCATTGGGAGAACATTTGCGTTCGATGTTAGATCCAAAATCACTTGATCGATTTCATATTCCTCGATTTACACAGTCAACCTCATCTCCCTTCCTGTTCACATTTTGTGCTTCCTGAGCTTGTGGATTACGCGTGGCTCCCTTGATCCAGCACATCTAGTGATGATTTCTTGCAGTCCCTTCATAGCCTTGCTCTTGCGCAGCATCTTTATGCATTTCTCTAGAAAGGTAGTAAGAATTGGTGGGTCCATCTCTAAATCTAGTTTTTCTTTACTACCTAAAGTGGAGGCCTCTGTGAAGCTCTTCTTAGCTTCCATGAATGTCTCCTTTGTGTGCTCCAAATCGAACTCTGGATCCTCTGTTGGAGCCTTACGAACCCAAGCACTCTCTTCTGGGTGATTACCTTTGTCATCTCCTATCGTGATACCACTTGGAAGCACGATGTTTACATTTGAGTCCTCCTGGCGTGGCTCAAACCTCATCATTTGCAGGTTTTGAGTCGGAGGAGGTTGGAATATTCCTTTATCATGAAACCTTGCTATCAATGTAGAGCAGTCCTCCATCTCATGATCAAACTGGGTACAATATAAACATGATGCTCTTGGCGGATTTGCACAATCGTGGGAATAATGGCCTAGCCCTTTGCAATTGTAACAAATCAGTTGTCCATGACCCCTTCCTATTCCAATTCCACCTCGATCTTGTTTGCGCCCTTGAAATATAGTGCACGCCATCCCTGAATTTTGATCGAGGGCTCGCATTTCGATCTACACTCTATAGGTAGGATTCTGATCCATCATCAATTTGTAGCTCCTACAGGTATGCTCATCATGGCCTACTGATCTATAGAAATTACAAAATAACTATTGGGATGTCTATGTATACTTCTGTAATAGATGATAGTTATTTGTAGCATGCTTCCCTCCTATCTGACAAATCACACACCATAATGCAGGTGTTGCACTCAGCCCTACTTGTGCCTCTGGTCTCAATGGCATTGGCCCTCCTCTCGGTAGGTAGTTTGCGAAGATTGGACAATGGTCCTTATCATGTCCGTGGCCTTTGCACTTTATGCACCATACCTCCTCACACACTTATGGGTGAGTCGTCCTGTCTTGTTTCAGGCTTTGCATATCATGACACAAATTCTTCAGCTGCATGTGGATTTGTTGGAATCCCAAATTCAGATATTCTATCATGGTCCCGTGTAGTCTCATTATGATCTCCAAAGCTTCGGCCTAAGTTAACAACTTCTATTATGACAACGCATTCCTTAGATGCAGCATTAGCGATGCTACAAACCATGCATGGTGTTGCCCATCTGTCAAGGTCATGTTGGCTTCATGAATCATACACTTCAGTCTCTGATCTAGGTCCCAGGGGGTCTCACCTGGAAGCATCGTGATTTCCTTAAATGCAATAATTGACCGTGTCTCTGATTTTTGTTTGCTAAATTCCCTATTTAGCGCAGCTTGGACATCTGTGATTCCTGCATTTGGATTCTCATTGGAGTGCTTAATGTACCATGTTAGTGCACAATCATGAAAGGTGCTAACCAATGTTGCTTTCTTGATATTATCATCTGTGACTCCTTGTGCCTCCCATAGAGCCTTTACTATGAACCAAAATTGGTTTGGATCTTCGTTCCCTACTCCTTTGAATACCGACAACTTTATTGTGCTCGCCATATTAAACTGTGGTGGTGGCGGTGGTGGTGTGGGTGAAGATGGGGATGAAGATGGTGAAACAGGTGGTGGTGTAGGTGGGGTGGTATGCGTGGAATTTGCTGCCTTATCAGACTGATCTCACTTCTTGGTGATACTTTCGTGAGCTCTTCCTCACTTTCTTGTGGAGGTAAAATCAAGGGACTAGTCTCTAGTTTTTTGCTAGTTTCGTTTCTGTAGATCCTCCCACTTTGTGTAGCCACAAACATCAATTTATTCACACAACCCTCTTTTCACACAATAGCATTTTAATCCAAGTGTTCAAATATTTAATTTACTTACCTCGCAGTCCTTTGAGGAAGTTGTTGGCTTATTGGAACCTCACCCAAATTCGGAAGTGTATTAGTCAAACAAATCCTACATTATCGGCACTTTTGGCAATAGCCCGTGGAGTGTGGACTAAATTCTCACCCGAGGTAGTAGGGGAGGGTTCTGGAACTAGGTTTCCGTACCCTTGGGATGTCTAGATGTGGTCTAGAGGGGTCACGAACTGATCTACTCCCTCGCGCCACTCTGCACTATTCTCAGGCTTCCGCGTAGATCCCTACCATTGAAATTTATTATTAATGAGTTATTATAGAGTCAATCTATTCCTTAAGGTATTTAAGCAAACATTTAACAGTAATAACCAGTGTGCGCAATCATACATATGCATAAATTCATAACATAACCAAACAGATAGAGTCGTGATAAAACACACAGTGATTCAGAAACTCTTATCTTTATTTGTCTCCTCTTCAATACAACTAGATCTGCACTGCACACTCAGCTGTAGGGGTCTGCGCACACAGCTGAACACTCTACCAAGCCTCTCCAGGCACAACTACAAAGCCTCTATCCACCTACTAACACCCTCGACTCGGACTTACAGACATAGAGAGAATATTGCCATCATAAACCCATAACATTCTAGATCCAACACCAAACACTGACTTCTAACCTTAGAGCCTTGCTCTATTTATACATTCCCATGGTTCGCGGACCATGGGTAGGTCGACTTACAATATATTTTCTTACATTATTTTCGGGTGGACAACCCTTTGACTTGACACATTACAATTCATGCTCCGCGCACTTTGTGGAACATTTATCAAAATTTAACCCAAAATTGTGGACTTTAAGCCCCAAAACCATTATGCGGGGGATCCACTACCCAACAAACCCCCAACACAATCATCATGACCTGTCCCGAGTCACTCGACTGGTGCAACAATCTTCACATGAACATCATCCAACAACTTCTGCACTTCACTTACGCTCGCAACAAATTCTTCTACCATCTACTGTACCCATTGACGTGAGCCACCGATGCATCTATATTGGAGAGTAAAACTCTTCCATGTATCTAGCTATAGGATCCCAGAATACATGATCAACTTGATGATCCTCATAACATCTTGTTACTTCTAACAACTGATCTTTAGTCACACAACATTTATTTGATAAGTTATCCAACTGCTTTTTTCAATGATTCCCACAAATAATGTAATTTTCTTCATTAATAAGATCATTATTTGATGTAAGCTGCTGCAAGGAATTACAAAAATGAACAACCATTTCCTCTGCCTGAGGGTTATAAAAAATTTCTTCCAGTATTTCTTCTTGGTGTTTGTAATCATTTTCATCTTCATAATGATCTGAAGATTGACAAGTCTACTGCATCTCTACATCAATCTCAGAGGATGTAATATGATTTTCATAAGTAAACCCCTGCTGATTTTCATGTTGCATTTCATGGGATGTTATTATTTCTTCTTGGTGTTGAAATGTATTTTTATGAAGAGCCTCTAAAATTTATTCATCCATAAATTCATCATCATCATAAAAATCCTCCAAATATTGAATAAAACTCACAGAATGTTTACAACGATCTTTGACCAGCAATGAGGGATGACACTCTTTATACATGTCATAGAATACATCATGGAAATTAGCAAGAGAATATATTGAACCATTTTCCAAGCTTTTATACCAAGACCATGCTTTTCCTTCTAAAGTGGTCATAAACATCTTCATGAGACAATATTTAGGGAAATGAACCTTAATACTATGTACATGCATATGGAACCTAACCAAATGAAGAGAAACATTGTCTTTATTTTCATCTTTGAATATTGGAAGATCATCTAACCAATCAACCTTTGGCATAGGATTTGGAAAACTAGGGATATGAGACTGATTCATAGGGGCATACCTCGCATTCATTATTGTAATGGAACTCATCTTGAAACTTCATCAAGCTGTTGATCTTTTAACAGTGGAGTCACCTTCCAATTTTTTATTTGATGTGTGGAGTCACCAAGGTAGTTGTAGCCTTAGAAAGTTTTCTAAGCTCTTGCTACCTTCAGAAGTTCAGCTTCTTGATTTTGGGAATGAATAATCTTTAGGCTCCTGGCAGACGCACCAAAATGTTATCACAAAAATCAAACCCTGATAGGCTATTGATCAAGAAGACTTTGAGTAACTATTTCAAACCAACTTTTGGCTAAGGTTTAGCCTCCTCAACCCGAGAGGGCTCTCTCACTGGATTAAAGATTTTAGTTTGAAGATTTGATGGCTAACTCTATGGAAAATTCGAACAGAAATGTATAAATGGTTGAAATACAAATTAACAAACTTCTATTGGGCTGTGGAGTCAAAGTGTGTTTCAATACAATAGCAATATCAATTTCACATGGAAGTTAGGGCATAAAGGGTTTTAACATAAAATCAAAACAAAGATATAATATAGAGAACACAACCTACAAACACATGAAGCAAGTTAGAGCATCATCAATGAATTCTAAGTAAGATGTCTCTATACCACTACAAGTAAGTATATGAAGGAAGCCATGAGGAAAATCAAACATTAAAACCCTTGTTGAATCCTGAGTAGTGAAAGCAACTCTTTGTATTAACCTGAAAACATATAGTCACATACAATAACACAATGTGCTTGTTTCTTTGAAAATTTTCAACCCTTGAGTGCATTACATCTCTTATCATATATAGAGTTCATTATAAGATCAGATTCCTTCCTCCATCATGAGGGGAATTCGAATTTCACTTGACCTAACACCTATTGATACTTAAAAAAACTATTAATTACAACTAGTTGTTAACTAACAGTCCTAGAGGCCTAATACACTAGGAGTGTAACTCCTTATTATGACTAAACCACCTTAACTAAACATTGAATGCATTCTTTGATAGCTCCAACCTCATGAGGTCTAATTTGATGAAGCCTCCCATGTTGTCACCTTACTGCTGATGATAAACCCTAGAAATTAGGGAACATGTTTCCCTGGTTTTAGGTTTAGAATCTTTTAAAGTTGGCATGTGGGACAGAGCCTTTATCTTCTCATCCATGATATATTTTACAAAACTAAAGGAGTTTTTGTAGTGCATGCTATCTAGAAAAAAACCTCCCTTGGTTTTTTAAAACACTTCTCCATCTGTCCAGAATCGGTCCTTAAAAAACACGTGTAAAACAGGAAGAATTTGTTCTCTAAAATTAAGGTTTCAAAGAAAGCTTAGTATGTCCCAACTGATAACACTTATGAAGAAATTGAGATAGGTTATTGCAGCTGGAGAGTTTATGAAGAGAAACCACCTTCATAATTCTAAAATACCTTTTTCTATGACTAGAAACTGATTTAGAAAAAGACTGCTAAAACTAGAAGACAAAGCTTAACTTTCAGCAGGTTTCGTAGAACAAGTTTAACCATAAATTCCTCCCACCTCAGAACGAATGTGAAGAAACTGAAAGAGGCTCTTTATTTCAGTATGTTAGAAAGAAAATCCTGTTTCAATTTTCAGAATTGAGTTCTCAGCTGCTCAAGAACCCTTCTAGAAGTTGACTAGTAAAAGCAGAAAACAGAGTCTTTTATGCTGAAACAGGATTTTTCAAGGGTTTCGTAGCACACTACGAAAACTCCTAGTTTAATGGAAATTCTGCGTTTTGTGCTATGAAAACTCCTAGGAAGTTTCGTAGTGCATGAAAACCTTGACACAAGTTTGACACATGGAAATTATGTGTGATGGGGGACCAGTGATGGGCAAGAACAGAGTGTTGACCCTATGTGACCATACCAACAAGACTCTTTTCTAGATTTTAGACACTAAATCAACCATGGAAATACTAGAACAATAATAATATTCAATCGTTTGGAATAGAACTGATGCTAAAAACTTAGAAATCATTTGTTAAGTGATAAAAGTGGCTCCACTTGGGATAGTTGTTAGCATTATGTTTCTGGTATGGTTATATGTTACAGATGTTGTACTTGATGGCAACACCCATGGCATGTCTCTCAATATGATGAGAATTAAGAAGTATGCAGGAGAACAGTTCAGAAGATGCATACCCGCAGGTATGCCGTGTAGGGACCGCGTCCAAACACGCAGGTTACCCATTCATGAGGTGCGTACCCCAGTGCACACACTTCAATGCAGTAAAGCGTGCACACGTGGGGTTTCTTATGGTATTTAGCCGATGGTATTGTGTTATTATAGTTTTGGCCCGTGGTATTGATCCATGATTTGAGGAAGAGCTTGCCTATATAAAGCAAAGGAGATCATTTGGCTTGAGTATGCTTTTGGGTTGAATATCTTAAGATCTGAAATATTAGGTTATTGTTTCAAAAGCTCGATCTATATGAAAGTGAATGGAAAGTGAATCTGTGAAGGGTGATCTCTCGAGCGCTACAGCTGCGGAAGTGCGGAGGCGCCGCAGGAGACGCCACAGGAGGTGCAACAGGAGATGCCGTAGGAGGCACCGCAGGAGACGCTGTAGGAGGTGCCGCAGGAGACGCCACAGAAGGCACTACAAGAGATGCAACAAAAGGCGCCGCAGGAGACGCCACAGAAGGTGCCACACGAGACGCCACAGAAGGCGCCACAGGAGACGCCGCAGAAGGCGCCACAGGAGACGCTGCAGAAGACGCCGCAGGAG
>APFE030918362.1:0-13111 GCA_000404065.3 Pinus taeda
AAACGAAATTTCTTCACGACTCAAACACAATTTTTTTTTTGTAAAGGGAATAGAACAAAAAAGATTGTTAACACTCAAATCCATATATGAGCTAAAACAACCATCTTGAGCCTTGTACGAAAATTTAATTGAGCATCTTTTGATATTAAATTTCAAACATTTTACTCTTGATGATGTGACTCTATTTTTCAAGAATGTTCTAATAAATGTCATATATCTTGTGGTTTATGTAGATGATCTATAAATAATAGGGAACAATGAAAACTATATTGCTTCCATAAATAAAGAATTGATGAAAGGATATGGGATGATATATTTGGGATGCCTTCACTACTACTTAGGCATTAAAGTGGCCTAACATCTAAAGTATATATTCCATTCTCAAAGAAGGTAAATTGGAAAATTGTTGAACATATTTTACATGTGTGAACACAATCCATTATCTATTTTTATGGAATAGAATATGAAGCTAACATCAAAATAAGAGAATGAATTTGACGATGCAACTAAGTATTGATAGCTTACAAGGGGTATTATCTACCTCACAACTACCATATGAGATATTTCATTTGTTATTGGAATTGCTTATATGTTTATGCAAAATCCATGTGAATGAAATTGTTCTATTTCAAAAGGACTTCTAAAGTTCTTGAAAATAACTCAACATTTTGGACTCAAGAATTGGAAAATGGATGAATTCATATTGATTGGATATTATATTTTAGGCATTGATGGAGACAAGAAAAATGGAGTATTTACTTCACACGTCTGACTAGTCATGAATCCAAGTAAGTACCAGAATATATATCTCCTGAAATTATTAAATATTTCATTGTCTAAATTTCCAGACAAGAAGATATAGAAAAAATACTAACTTGACCTATTCTAAAATTTATTTCATGATCGTTCACAAACCCTAAATTCCATAGAATATAGCTCCAAAGTACAGTGACCCAAATTCTGAAAATGAAACAAGTTATTCCTCAATATTTCTTCTTAATATGGTCCAAGTTTCACTTCATGAAGCTTTACAAAAAAAGCAAGTTACAATACAAATGCCAAATTGGCCTATTTGAGACTAAATTATGAAGTATAGAGGAGCCCTCGTGTCCTCGGGAAAGTCTCTAAAAATAAAGCTAACCAAGACGTGTACCTTGGACCATATCTTCATCATGCTTTCCTTGACATTATCCAAGTTTCATGGTTTGAAGCCTCACATATATATATATATATGATGTTGAATTAAGTTTTTCAAGATTGAAATTAAGAGCATTGAGAAACCCTAACTTCAATGGACCATGACTCTGAAAATATAGTGAACCGAGATGTGAAACTTAAACTAGATATTTTTTGAGATGTCTGTCAATCTTCTCTAGATTTCACCATTTGAAACCTCCCCAAAAGAAATTTATAGTGAAAATGGCACAATCACCAATTTGAAGCAGCAAAACCCTAGGATCAATAGCTCTCGTACTAATTATCATTATCCTTGGGCCTTAAAAATGATAAGAAACCAATAATTACAGACCACTTCATGGGGGAAACCTCTTTTTATAATAAATACAATGAAGTAACAAATATTTGATGATCCTAAGACTAGGTCTCATTCGCTTATATATAGGAGACAAAGAACATAATTATAATAAAATGAGATTATGATGGGTTCTAGCCTACATAACAATAGAACAATAGAAATGTAATTACTCAATATATAAAGCTTATTAATAAGTTATTGAATTTACATGGGGCATATATAAAACTTAATAATTGACACCTTTGTTTGCGGAGTAATTAATTTTTCTATAAAATATATAGATATAATAAAATTTCAAACTAATAAATAAAACCCTTTTATTTATAACAACAATAATCCCTCTCATCAAATACAGTCTTTAAAAATGATTAAAAAAACCATATTTATATATGTATGTGTGTGTGTGTGTGCATATATATATATATATATATTACGTTATGTCAAAGCCAGCTCACAAAAGATAGATGAACGCCTTAAAATTCATCCTCTTCGAGGGGGAAACCTCCTTTACATTACATAAATGAACAATTTTGGATGATACAAATGAAAATACCTCCTTTCTATATAAAGGAGTCTAAGGGGCCATAATATAATCAGAGTCGACATAACAATTATAATGTAAGGGCACAATAATAACAATAGTGGGCTTCTATGGGGCACAATAGTAACAATATGGGGACTACATGGGTACAACAATATAATAAGGGGGTTGCACTAATAACAATAAGGGGCTACACTAGTAGTATAGGGGCCTCACATGCCCCTCTCCTTCAAAAAGTGTTGTCCTCAATGCTTGAGTAGTTCTTGATGCCTCTGTATAAAAATTTTGTCCTTCCATGTGAAATCTTCAACAGGAAAGTTCTTCCATTTGATGAGATGTTTTGAAATTGATCGATTTCGTAGCTATCGACTTCTCAGTTCTATAAATGCTTCAAGTTCCAATATGATTTTTCCTTCCTTGTCAAGTTCTGGCAATATTGTTGGAACTGGGATATTCAACAACTTTTGAATGAGTTCCCACCCTCCTTCACCATTCTTCCATTCATACCTTCCTTTTTTTATCAAATTTGGTTGGATAATTGTACCGACCTCTACCATTTCTGCAACCATATGTTCAATTTCACTCCTTTGGGCATATAGATATCTATAAGGATTGACGTTTGGAGGAACACATCCTGGAATAAAATGAATAGCATGATCATGATCACGAATATGTGGGAGACCTTTGGGAGTCTCAAATACCTTGGAATGATTGTCCAAGACTTTTTCGAGATATGGAGAAATACATGATTTTGATATGCGAACGGTTACCGAACATAATTGTGAAATTACACTTTGTTGTTCTTTCTTTAGAAGCTTTGTCATTCCGTTAGAGTTGATTATCTTTCCTGGTTTCCCTGTGATACCCCTTAATTCAACTTCCTTTCCTTCCGAAGAAAATTTCATAAAATTTCTTGAAAATTAAAAGCTATTGTACCTAAGGATTGTAGCCATTAGACTCTTGGTACAACCTCAGCACCACCCATTGGAACGGAAAACATTGGGCAATTCAATACATATTCTCCCATGGATAGCTTGATATTATGGCACTTTCCAGAATTACAATTGTCACTTGACATTCTGGTGCTGGATCTAGGAAACAATTCAAGTCCTTGGCTATATTACAATTAATAAAATTATGGGTACTACCCGAATCAATCAATACTATTACCTTTTTCTTCTTGATATTTGCTTCTATATTTAGAGTTTGAGGAGTGGTAATTCGAACGAATGCATTACAGGATATGTTCGGACTCATTTCCTCTTTCTCTGGGGTTGGTTCCTAGTGAGTGTCCTTTTCTTTTGATGTTTCTTGATACTTTTCTTCCTAATATTTCACTGTTTGAACCTTCTTCCTCTTGATATGTCCTTCAATCTTAAGAGTTTTGGGAGTGGCAATTTCTTCCAATGCTTTACAAGATATGGTTGGATTCATGTCTTGACGCTCGATGTGATCTTTCACTTCTTGAACATTTTTCTTCTTGATATGTCCTATCTTGATAGTTTGAGGAGTGGTAATTCTGGCCAATGCATTACAAGATATGGTTGGATTCATTTCTTCTTTCTCGATGTGATCTTTCACTTCTTGAACCTTTTTCTTCTTGATGTGTGCTTCTATCTTGAGAGTTTGAGGAGTGGTAATTCTTGCCAATGCTTTACAAGATATGGTCTGATTCATTTCTTCTTTCTCTAGGGTTGTGTCCTGGCACATATCCTCTTCTTTTTTTATCCTTTTCTTCCTCGTCTTCGTACTCTATGTAAAATAATTTCTTCTCAGCACACTTATGACCTTTAGTGTATTTGCTATCATAATTATAACAAATCCCCTTTTTTTCTTTTTTCTTCCAATTGTTGTGGTGTAACCCCTGTAGGTTGTGGAAGGCTAGGAGAAACAACACTTCCATTATTATAGTTCTGAGGGGTGGACTTCCTTGTTGCCATAATTTTACTTTCCACTTTGTAACAAAGCCCTTTTTCTCTTCCCAATTGTTGTGGTGTTTATCTAAAGAAGGTGTTTCTCTTTCTATCCTCATAATGTGCTATTATTTCCTCTGTGAAAATTGACCATGTAACAAGTTGTTTACGAGAACAAAGCCCTTTATACCATAAAAATCGATCTGTTTCTAAATATGAAGATGCAATACATACCTTTTATAACAATGGTACACCATGTAGATCAAAATATTTCTCCATCTTAAGTATCCAATTTACCAGATCCTTGCCATCAAACTTCCTCATATTGTCTTTTCTTTATTTTAGGGGCTCGATCTTGAAACGAATATAACTCTGTAATTTCGGCTCTTCTAGTTCTAAAATTGTGACCTGCATTAGCTCTCTGTGTCCTCTTTCTAATGGCACCAATCTGATCGAATTTAGATTCTCCAAGAAAGAGTTATGTACAATCTCCTAAGATGACCTGATTATATACCTTTTCAGAAGAGCGAACTTGTATGAAGTTCCATGTGTCACTGTTTTGACCTTAGGATCTGAAAAATATACACAGGAAACTAAAGTCCATCCTCTTTCTGTAACTTCTAATGAAATTTCAATCTCATTCTCAAAACAAAAGTTATGACTATTTTCCCTAGGTCACCTGTTTGGAATGTAATTCGGGAGTCTGCAAAAAGGCCAACTTATTCAGATCATATCTCCACAAATATAGAACGAAAAGCTCTGAAATTTGGACCCGAGGTTCAAAACGATTTCAACCCAAATTTTTTTTTTAGCGTCTGAAACATCGTAGAAAAAAAAGTTATAGCGCAAATTCCACGATGACCCGTTTGGAGCAGTGAAACCCTAGAATCCAAAGCTCTCATACAAAATGTTATGAAACGAGCTCACAGAAGATAGAAAAGATAGATGAATGCCTTAGAATTCAGGCTCTCCGAGGGGTAAACTTCCTTTACATTACATAAATGAAAAATTTGGGATGATAAAAATGAAAATGCCTCCTTTCTATATATAGGAGTCTAAGGGGTCATAATATAATCAGAGCCGACATAACAATAATAATGTAAGGGCACAATAATCACAATAGTGGGCCTCTATGGGGCACAATAGTAACAATATCGGGACTGCATTGGTACAACAATATAATAAGGGGGTTGTACTAAAATACACATTCATATGTGAATTTGGAGCTTTTTTTAAAATATATTTTTACTTCAAGAAGGTGCAAACCATTTTCAAGGACTTAAAACTCAATGTTCGGCATTATCCAAAATATACTATGGGCCCTATTAACATAATTTATATATGTATATCTGGTTAATATAGTCAGGAACATATTTTCTTAATGCCATTGTTGTGACTCTTAATACATGTGTGTGTTTTGAAAAAAAAAAAAGGTAAGTGGAGCTAATGGGAAAAGACGAAGAAACAAGGTCTTTGTAGCATGATATTTAAACAACAAATACTTCATTAATGTGTTAAACTTGGGAATAGGAGAGCCTTTTCAACTTGGCTAAATTTTTGAAAAGGGAGAACCTTTGCATAATGGAAGTAGTAAAATAAAAAATACTTATTTATGTTGCTTGTTTAAGTGAGCTACTTCAAGTGGCTTCATTGGCCTGCAAATCTTGAGGTTTACTATTAATGATTTTTTTTTCATCTCATTCTTTCTTTTTTAAAAGTTTTATTAATGAATGCTTTTTTATTTGATGAGACTCAATTTTATGTAATGCATTTTTCATCATTTTTCTTCCCAATGTGTTTCATAATAATTTATCATTGTTGAATTATTAAATTAACCTGTCTTAGAAATTAGTTGCGGTTACATTTTACAACTTGCATGTTATTGTAAATCTCATTAATGTTTCAATTAAATTTAATTGGATGTAACTTACATGGAAATATTGCATACCTTTGTATGAGTTATCGCGGTTGTTTCGCATTATCGGCTTGCTCAAAGTTGAGTTTCAAGTGAAATAAATACGTTTTTTTAAGTGTTTGGTTTTAAGTGTGCCAAAAGAAATAGGCACTTTTTTTTGGATTGAAATGTTTATGATGTATGAATTTTGCTCATTAAGATATATATGGTGAGTAAATAAAATTTGTTTTTATAAAGTAATATTTTAAAAAATATATGAACTGTTATTAAAAGACACATTCATATGTGAATTTGGAGCTTTTTTTAAAATATATTTTGACTTCAAGAAGGTGCAAACCATTTTCAAGGACTTAAAACTCAATGTTATTTTCAAAAACAAATTCTAGGTCAAGTAGGTACAAATCATGTGATTATGATTCGTCATAAATATTCTTATTCTTTGAAATGGTTAATGTAACAATTTGTTGCAAAAAATTATATATCCTATTCACCTTACAAAATATGTTTCCATAGTCAGAGATGCAAGGAGAAGGTTATGTGTTGAAGAATTCAAGTGACTTGAAGACTCTCTCTATACTCCAACATTGATTAATATCATTATTCAAAATATCAAAATATAGAACATATGTTTTCCTAATACTTTGTATCAAGTCATCATTTTCATTTTGAAACCAATGCCTCTCTATCTATCACATCTCCTTAACTTTACGAGCTCTAACAAATGTTTTCCATTAAATCCCTTTGATCTTTCATTCCATAAACTTATAGGTTTTATTTTGAATTTCAACTCTTTCATAAAATAGTTTCTTTAATATTTGAATTATTTATTTTAAATAAATATTTCATAAAGTAAAAATAAACATTTCATCAATATTTCCAGTAGTAATATTTTCCTAATTTTGATCACCTTTAATTAGAAAGCCCATGTTTCACGATAAAATCAACTTGACTTTTATCTAAAATCACAAAAGTAGTAATATTTTCCTAATGGTGATCAACTTTAATTAGAAAGCCCATATTTCACTATGAGATCAACTTTTACTTTTATCTAAAATCACAAAATCAAATCTCATTTATTTGTTGTGCCACTCTATTACAAGAAACACAAGTTGAAAAGTTTTCTAGGTAGTTCAATTAAACGCTCCTTAAAAATAGACCGCTTGTGCTATAGTGGAATGATTATAACTCTAGGCTCAATTGTTCCTTGATTTCCACATCAAGCCTCCCTTATCTTGTGCCATTAAACATTCAAAACATGAATTAAGAAATTGTCTCATTTCAAAATCATAGTTCATTTTTAAATTTCTATTATGAAGAAATTAGTCTCTACAAAAAAAATATTGGTCTTCTATTTTATTATTGAAATTGGTGTTCAAAGAAGGTAGATTGAAAAATTATTATAAAAAAAAAAACATAGAGGTTTGTAAAAAATCAAAATTTAAATGTGGGAAAAAAGTTTTTTGATTTTATTGGATGCTTTACGAGCGTGAACATATTATGTGATTTCTACAATGTACTAGTTTGATATAGATTTTCATTTTATTAGAGAAAAATATTTAAGAGAGATACATTTATTGAACAATAATATGGTCTTTAAGTAAGGCACAGTATGATCCATGTGGATATCAACGACCATCTACCTCTTCCACTAGATAAACTAGGTTCTCCATCTCTATAGTTTTAATAAGATTTTCTAGGTCCTAAAATTTCTTAGGGCCATCTTTAACAAATAAGGATGTATCCATTCAAACTCATAATAGATATTGTACAACATGAATTTACCAAAGACTTACACAACTAATGATATAATTCAATACTCATTTAATCATTTAAAGCTAGTAAGAAATCATATTTCTTTCCTATCATGAAAATCAAACGGAATTAATATGCAGTATATTGATGTCCATTCTAAGCATGAACATTGGAGATTCTCTTTTTAAACCATATAGTATGAGTGCTCATTGTGAGGCCATTACATCATAAAATAATCAAATTATATTGAGTTTCATTTCAATTACCCAAAATTGAAAGTAAATTATGCAATTACCAACTAAATGTATATCAAATTACATATGCATAATATAGTTTAAAGAACTAAGTATAATTTTTTTATTCAACAATATATTTAAATATGTACATATATTCTAAACTATGTGTTTTATTCATATATCACAAAATGGTGCACCACTTGGATAATACAAATAAAAAACTAACAGCTAGAATATAAAATGGTTTCACAAGTACTTTTACAAACTTATGCTCAAAGTACAAAATTAAAATGTACAAAAATCGAGTAACTATATTTTTTTATCACTACCAGACACTTATGAAAAGTTAACCTTCCTCTTCTATATCCTGAAGAAGTTCAAAATTGCCTACCTCAAATATAAATTTTCATTTCTAAATTCAAAATATGCAATATAATTTATAATTTTCAATCATGAAAAAAATATGACTTTTTATAGTATAATTAAATATAATAAGACTCTCAATCTTACTGAATTCCAAAGTAAAACTATCCATATATAATCCTATCTTTGAGCTAGAATATTTAATGGAAGAATCCTTCCATGATATATCATAAAGAAAAAGTAAAAGAAAGGTAGTTAAAATGTTAAACCACTCCTTTCATATGTTTTTCTATAATGCATGTATTCTATTGATAGTTGATGCACTAACCAATTAAAGTTGCCTAAAAAATAAAATATGAGAAAGAATGAATTAAAATAATCTTATCAACTAGCCATATTAGAGCTTTACAAAGATTTGATTCACATCGGATGTCATTACATACTCATTATCAAACCATAAAAAAGAAAAGTTACAAACTATAGAAAGGAAAAGTTGCATGCCCTCTTGCCATTATATTAAATCATTCGATGAATTTTATATATATTAATTAGAAAAAATAATTGTAAAACAAAACTACTTTAACTATTAAAATATATAAGCAGGGGTGGACGGAGGAGGAGAATTTCTCATTAAATTGATGGAATTATTAAAATTAAGTATGCTTGGGGGTTGGAAAAAAAGAAGCAATCTCACTGAGATGTACGGCCTCTTTCAGGGACTGTGCATAGGCAAAGACAAAGGTATCAATCACATTGTCATTCTTGGTGATTCTCTAGTCCTAATCCAATATCTAATTAAGAAAATATGTCCAAGAGACAACTCTTTAGCTCAGGTTCTTGGAAGAATCAAGAGCCTTCTTGACTCCTTCTAATCAAATCATCTTTATAATATCTATAGAGTTCACAATGTGGAAGTTGATTTGCAAGGAAATAAAGCTTGTACCTTGGATGAGGCCAAGCTTATGATAAATGAAATGTATGCTTCATATTATATTCCCTAAAGGATTCATGGTTTACCCTAAGTTTTTTAATTTTATTTTCTCCCTTCCCTTTACCCCCTTCCCTCTTACCCCCACCTCCCCTCCTTCCACATCCCTTATATATTATCTCCATCCCCTCCCTTTACCCATACTCCTCTATGGGTTGTCCTCTCCTCTTCATTATGACCTTCTCTGATTCCTCGATTTCATGGCTTATTTCACGTATGAATTACGTGGTGCTCCTTCTAGTGAGTCACCATGCATTTCATATCCCTCCTAACTCACATCTATGGTATTTCATCTCCAACATTCCCAGTTTAGTTGAGCATAGTCACTCGGAAAATTTGAACACAGCCACCCAACCTAGAATGGTCTTCCACCAGTTCACCCACTAGCTCAGAGTTCTTGCCATTGATCAAGTACTTCTATTTATCTCTTCAATGGGTATTTAATTCCCTCTTTCATAATATGGTTTCCTTTAGAAGCATCCCCCTTTTAGGTGGATGTTTTTTATCCATTTGTCTATGACTTTAATGGAAAGGCTTGTCTTTCTCTCCTACAAAGCTTTTCCCATAAAATCTTATCTTTCTCTCATGCAAGGCTTTCATGTTAAATTTAGCATCGTTTTACACCTAAGAAATATATTGGATATTTATCTCACAATCCATTAAGCTTTATCTACAATTTATGATGAAAGAATTATCCCTTCCCATTCACCATCGGGATTTGGCAAGAATCTCATCTCTTGATGTCTCACTTTTAAGTGACTAATTATTTTATTTATTTCATAAAGTATTTACTTTTCTTGTTACATATCATACCTATCTTTTCTCATCTTTGGTTAGCAAAGTTTTACATACAATGGTGGGGTGTTACATACTCCCTCTCTTAAATTTACACATCCTGAGTGTAATACTACATCTTCATGACCTTAACATGTGATGGAGATCTTCCAATAGAAATATATCGGTTACAAAGGAGTTATGAGAGTACATCTACAATTTTTGTTTCAACCACCAATACGCTCATCTTTGTTTCATCCTTCCACCACCAATACTCTCATAAGCTCTAAAAGTATGACCACATTAATTTCCACCTAATAAAATATTACAAATAATTATAAACAACAAAAATGCAAATTTATAACTATTAAACCTTCACCCACATTTACCCTTAAAATTGTTTTCAATATCATTAAATTCTCCAATCTCATATAAGTAAATCTCATTATCATTATAATTATAATTATAATGATCATAAAACAAAATACATTAAAAATAAAATAATCAAATAACAAATTACTAAACAAATTCAACTAAATATATTAAAATTAATTTTTTCAAAAAAGCAATATTATATTTATAATGGATAATTTATCAAAACTTTAACATTATTTTAATAAATAATAATAATAAAAAATATTATAATATTATTAATTAAAACTTAAAATTATTATGGTCGTCCTCAGTGGGTCCAAAATACTTAAATCTTTCAAAATAATACATGTTTTTCAAATTCTTAATTTTATTTTTTTTAATAAAACTTTGCCCAAAAAAAAATCTCATCATATACAACGATCATAATATCTTCACCGCTTTCAAATATAGACCCAAATTGAGCCACTTTGGTTGTGGAGATCTCATTCAAAATCTCAATGTTCATCAACAAACTTTCTACCTTTTAATTGGTACACATAGATTGCCCCAAAATGAGCCACGTTGCCCATGCCTATGTTATCTACCGTGTTTTTCCACGTCCCTAAATCGAGCCTATATTGTTTTTTCCATTTAGTGCACGGAAAGACTTGGATGGCCCTGGCGATACGTGGGTTACCCCTACGAAATTCAGGGTTGTTGTGACCCTCCGCGTCGTCCTCCAACTCATCAGCCCAACCCTCCACAAAATCAACAAAGTCGCCCTCTTCCACGATTCTTGTTTTCTCGTTATCCAACTCTGCCTTTAATAGGTGTACTCCACCATTTACCGCTCCATCATTTACCGCGTGATGAACTCCAAAGCAATACAGCTCTCGATACGTGACCGGGTGGCTTTCGCTTTCGACGCTTCCCTCACAATCCGCATCCGGAATCAAGAAAATATATGAAGCACATTGTGGGATCCTTGGAATCGGATTCAGAAATTGATAGGGAAGGGACTGTCTTTCGTATAGACACTTAAGAACAACATCCATATAAAATACTTCGTTTATCTCAATATATGATGGCGCTCTATCAGAGGTATTGAAATTCAAGCGTTTGGGAGGCGGCATATTAGGGTTAATATCTTGCCAATGCCATTCATTATTATCTACTCCACTTCCTGAAAGTTTCCATATCCTATCAGACTTCCGTGAAAATTCGTTATCTCGCTGGCATATGTAAATATCTCCCACACAATTGGAGACGTCAACATTTCGCCCCACTCTTGGCAAGGAAGGCAGTTTCCTCCAAATAACATTGAACTCTCTTAAATTGAGCGTCCACACATGGTACACTTCATGCTCCACGGTTTGCTCTTCTATTTGAAAGCCTGGGATTATAGCATATATGCGTTCACCGTCGCACACAAACTTTATTGTTGAAATTATAATTTCCCCTGTGCGCGCGGGTCAGCAGTTAAGGCATGCGGGAAACCACAGCTGCAAATTAGAAACCGGCCGCCTGAAAGCTATCGCACCAGCTCTCCAGCGATGGAATATTCCGACGAGGGGCTCCCATGAAATATGGTGCAGTCACGTGGATTGCCGTGACATCATCCCCTGACATTTATCGGACGATAAATGTCGGTCAACTCACCCCGTTCGATATCTGTCCGATCAAGATGCATGCTCTCCGCCGTCCGATTCAATGGAAAGTTCTCCGCCTTTTAAATTCTGCAAAGTGCATACGGGGGCCTGTTAAAAATTAAATACAGCATGGACCACACGATATGGACCATACCTTATATTAATACATGTTTGGTAATGTGTTCAATGTTTTCAATACGGGGCATTAATACGGAGTATGGGTGGTAAAACATAATGTAAGTTTTTCTTTATTTTATTATTGGGCATATGTCTTAAAAAAGGCGTTGACTCCATTTGAGTCATATATTGAAATTACACACGGGGAGGAGATGTATTGGGCTCGCAGCAGCCAATGAAAAACCCAAGGATTGTAATTCTGTGTGTCATGTGAAAACACACGGTGAAAATAAAACAGAGGGTCTGCAGCACAGAAAATGTGAAGTGTGAAAACGCACACGGGGAGGTAAAAATAATATGAGTTCGCAGCAGCGAATGAGGACCTGTGAACATACATTGTAATGCAAGGGAATGCACAGGAGAGTGCATGAATATTTTTGTGGGTTGAAATGTAGTGTGAGGAGATGGTGAAAAACGCAGCAGGCGTAAAGTTTTTTTTAAGTGAAATGTAAGAAATGAAGAGGAACGCACAGAAGTGCATGAATTTTCTTTTTGGTTTGTAATGTAAAAAGAAAATGCAGCAGCAGTGTAAAACCATTTTTGTCTTGGTAATGTAAAAAAAATGCATAGCAGTGCAGGAGAAGGCAGAGAAGTGAAAGAAGAAAAACCATGGGCAAGTATGTGAAACCATGAATTGTTTCACACAACAGTGAATAGGTAAATGTGTAAATCCCTGTGATTTTTGTTTTCACACAGCAGTGAATGTAAATGAAATTTTTACACACAGTGGTGTAAAATTTCAAAGGAGACAGAGCAATTTCTTTTGTAATTTTTTGGTGAATCCCTCTGAGTGAAAGAGGATGAATATGTCTCAGTAAATTCTCAGGTGAAAACAGAGTTTTGGTTGAATGTTGTTTTTGGTAAATCCCTCTCAGCAAAGAAGATGAATATGTATTAGTGTTTTTATTTTAATGG
>APFE030918368.1:10587-84442 GCA_000404065.3 Pinus taeda
GGAAATGAAGTTAGGGACCATAGTAGTACCGATGGACGCATCGTTGTATCTACCATACTCCCTATGCTAGGATGACCTCCATTGATCTGGGATCAATGATACTGGTTTGGGACCAGTGGTAGGAGTGGTACATTTTATGACACTGACTTCGGGTCAGTTGAGACTGGTCTGGGACCAGTGGTACGCACTCTAACACTGACTTTGAGTCAGTGGAGGATGTTACTGGTCTGGGACCAGTGGTAGGAGTTGTACATACTATGACGCTGACTTCGGGTCAGTTGAGACTAGTTTGGGACCAGTGGTACATACTCTGAGACTGACTTTGAATCAGTATGATACATCCTCGATCATTTCTTCTTCTTCATAATTTGGACAAAAGCAGAGAAAAATAGAACAAAGCAGAGCAGAGCATAACAGAGTAGAGCCATACATATCAGTATAGGGCAGAACAAGACAAAGCAGAACAGGAAGAATAGAGCAGAGGCAAGGGTCAGGCTGTACAGGGCAGTGCATTTAATGGATGAATAGTAACGACCAATAGACAGATTGTAGATGAAATTCTCCCTAGTTGAGAGGGAGTGTTAAAATTGGCAACTAGGGCCAAACTTCATGTGAGTCATCTTATTCATGGCCGATAATATTTTTATTAGATTCCTCTCGTCGAGAGGTGTAAGATTGATATAAAGATCAACCGATTCCGATAAATATTTATGGAGATATGAATTTATTTTGATTATGGAATTATTATCAAGCCGACCTACAACTCATGTAGGCTCAGAAGCCCAACATTCGCATCTATTCAAACATCATCATTTGTGTATAAATACAAGAGGACTTTTCCTCATTTGCACTCACTCATCTCATCACATCTCTCTCTCTCTCTACTGCACAGAAAAGAGTCTCTTCTTTACTGCGTAGAAAGGGGTCTCTCTCACACATGTGAAGCCGGAAGTTGCTGAAACTGAAGCTGTAACTATAGAAGTAAAGTTTGACCTGCGTGGACCAGAAGATCTCCTCATCTGAATTGCGCTGTAGGTTCATCTGAACCTCCTTTGAAAGCAACAAATTTTGGTGGTGGAATCAAGTCAATCCGACGGACGGTTTTCAAGATATCGACTGCCCTAGTTTGAAGGAAGCTGCTGAAACTGAAGCTGCAACTGCAGATCCAAAGTTTGACCTGCGTTGACCAGAAGATCTCCTCATTTGAACTGCACTGTAGGTTCATCTGAACCTCCTCTGAAGGCTGCAACTTTTGGTGGTGGAATCAAGTCGATTCGACGGATGGTTTGCGAGATATCGACTGCCCTAGTTTGAAGGAAGCTGTTGAAACTAAAGCTGCAACTGCAGATCTAAAGTTTGACCTGCGTGGACCAGAAGACTCCTCATCTGAACTCCTCATCTGAACTGCGTTGTAGGTTCATCTAAACATCCTCTAAAGGTTGCAACTTTTGGTGGTGGAATCAAGTTGATTCGACGGTCGGTTTGTGAGATACTGATTGCCCTAGTTTTGCTGATGAAGCTGCTAATGCTGATGCTCTAGGGTTTGCTACTGCTGATATAAATCAGATTTATTGTACTATTTCTCTCTACTGAATTATTGAAGATAAAAGGACATTTGATCAAAGGGTTTCCCCACACATTGTGGGGTTTGTCCCTGGCTAGCCGCCACATCTTGTATTTCTTGTCTTGGCTTGTTTTCTGTCAATCGTTTAATGTTCTATCTACACTTTACTTTATGTACATGTGATTGCTAATCTGTGGAATATAATAAGAAAAAGAAGTAAACTGTTATAAGCATAGAACATACCATAACTTAACACAGGGGCAGTTCAACAAGGGGTTTCCATCCGAGGCCGAAGAATACATAACAGAGAGGCATAGAAGTGTCGGGAGAGACAATGCAAGCCCTAGAAGGGCTAATGCAGAGGTCGTAGGAGCTGACGCAGAGGCTGACGTTGAAGCCGTAGAGGCTGACACAAAAATCATAGAGGGCTTCAGAGGTAGCGCAGGGAGATTCTGTGGGGTCAACTGGGAGCTGATCAGTAGATCCTGAGCTGGAGAGGAAGGCACAAATCCTAAAGGAGTGACACAGTTCCAGAGCAGTGCTTGGAGTAGCTTTCACTGTCCAGCACAAGGAACAATCGAGTCGCTGTGGGGTTTGATCATCTAGTTGCTGATTTGCTAGAATATCTGTCTCTGGATAGAGGTACTATTGCCGAGGATATTCTCTGTTGGGTGAGCCATTTCTGGCACCCTAGTTGTATTCACGAATCTGGTTAAAAATACAAACCCTCTATATGTTGCACCGGTTTTCCTGCATTGGGTTTTTCCAGGGATGACTGTCCAAAAATAACGGTGTCCCTTGTGTTATTGTTTCTGTTTATTTCAATGCATGATCTGTATATTTGTGAAGGTTGCAATAGTGTTTACTTTGATGTTTATGGAATTAAATAACTTGTTAATGTAAAGAACAAGTAGGAGATAGTAAACCAGTAATTGCAGTAGGGGTTTCTAATGTGTTAGATTCAGAAATTTTCACACATCGATGGGATGGAACATCCACCAAATGGATGTCAAGACTTCTTTTCTGAATGGCACAATAGATGAAGAAGTCTATATAAAGCAACCCTTGGGATTCAAAGTTAAAGATAGGAAGGCATATGTTTGCAGATTGAAGAAAGCGTTATATGGCCTCAAGGAAGCACCAAGGGTATGGTATGCGAGAAGGGATGCATACTTGTAAAGAATAGACTTCACAAAATGTTCTGCTAATCCAAACCTTTATATGAAGATTGTAGATGGAGAACCTGTAACCATTCTTCTGTATGTAGATGATCTTCTCTTGATAGGTGTAGAAATTTGAATTGAAGAATGTAAGAAGCAACTAGCAGCACAATTTGACATGAAGGATCTTGGGCTAATGCATTACTATTTGGGACTAGAAGTCTGGCAAGGACCTGATGAAGTTTATTTGGGTCAGGGAAAGTATGTGATCAAGATGCTGAAGAGGTTTGACATGATGGACTGCAAACCTATGACCACTCCGATGATCATAAACTTGAAATACTAAGGAGTTTTGAATCAAGCCCTGTGGATCCTTCCAAGTATAGACAACTTATTGGCTCACTAATGTACTTGGTGAATACTCGACCAAACATATGCTTTGGAAGAAATGTCCTAGTCAATTCCAAGTGGAGCCAAAGCATGATCATTGGATAGGAGCAAAATATGTTCTGAGATATTTGCGAGGAACCATCCACTACTGTCTGAAGTATGATAGTAGGAATGATGCCCAATTGATTGGATATACAGATTCCGGCTGGGGAGGCAGTGAGCAAGACAAAAGGAGCACTACAAGAGGATGTTTCAGTTTGGGATCCTCCATGGTCTCATGGATGAGCAGAAAGCAAGATACAATTGCTTTGAGTAGTGCTAAGGTTGAATATGTAGCAGCCTGTGAAGTAAGCAGAGAAGCAGTATGGTTGAAGAAGTTGCTATCCGACCTCTTTAAAGGACCGATGAACCCTACAATAATACTTTGTGATATCAGTAGTTGTATACGTTTATCTAAAGTTCTAGCGTTTCATGGAAAGACAAAGCATATAAACAACAAGTATCACTATATTCGAGCGCTAGTACAAAATGGTGTGCTGCAGCTACAATATATCTCCATTGATGAGCAGGTAGCTGACATATTGAAAAAGTTACTTTCTAACAAGAAGCTTGTGTGCTTGAGAGACAAGCTTGGTTTGGTTGATGTATCATCCCTAATTGAGAGGGAGAGATATACACTACATTCTTGTCTTCGCTTGGCAAGAAAGAAAGGAGGATTGGATAACCATCGCGCATTCAATACTCTATGAGAATGTGGTAGGGCATTCAAGACAAGAGTAGTTGTGGACTTATATTCTTTGAGGACTAAGTATCCAAGATAAGGATAGTCCAAAGAAGGCCATACTCCGTGAACACCCGGGTGGAGTATGTACCTTGAGAGACAATTATGATGGTGTCTATAAATCATTGGTCTCGCCAGCATTGTGCTCTATTCTTGTGGAGAGATAGAGCTATTAGTCAAGGCCTCGCTATGTGATAATGCTGGTTAATATGATGCTAGACAGATGGGTTACCAATCTGACTCTTTTTATGAGATCTCTTCAAAGTTCAGATTGAGAATGACCATGTACCTCTTATGAATACCTCCCTAGTTAAGAGGAAGTATTGAAAAATGTGTAACTAGGTTCGGTATTCATAAGTATGAAATGTATTCTTGTAAATTATAAAATGAAAAGAAATTACTATTATTGGAGCATGGGTTTCATGCTCAAGTTCTTATTTTATAGGTCAAGCACCCATTGAGTGCTTCTAGGGTTTGTCCTATGTTTAAGATTCATTGTTGTATATTGAATACCCCAATGGGCACATTGTATCTTGTAAAGATTTTTTTTTTGTCTTTAAATTGTCGAAATGTGCTCCAAGATCAAGTCAGCCTAGGAGCTGTCAAGTCGGCCTAAGTGAAGAGCCACATCTACCCCTTGAAGAGGCCTATATAAAGAGAGGAACTCGCCCTCCAAAAGACTCACTCATCTCTTATTCTATGTGAAGAACAGGACGAAGAAGAGGTCGAAGGAGAGGACGAAGAAGAGGTCGAAGGAGAGGACGAAGAAGAAGTTGAAGGAAGTCGAAGTGTTTGGGCTAGTTCTCTCTCCCATGCCCAAGACGAAGCTAGGGTTTCTACGAAAGGGTCATCTCTGGTTCGATCTTGGAAGGAAGAGAGGAAAGAAGTCAAGTGAAGGTCACTTAGGGCATCTCTCTAGCCCTAAGTCTCAAGGAAAGGCAAGCGAAGGGAAGAGGAAGGATCTAAGAAGAAGATCGAAGTTTTCTAGTGTGGCAGCAGCAGTTGCCGGGGAGATAGAATTTCGGATCTACAGTAGGAGGTCAAAGTTCTTGCAGCAGGAGGCCGAGTTAGTGGTTGATCTTGATCTTGGAGGGTATTTGCCTGAGTCACAAGGTCTTGGTATTCGTCAATTGAAGTATCTATAAGAAGAGGAGATTTAAGGGTTTTCCCCTCAAGAGGAGGGGTTTTGGTCCTGGTTTGTAGCCTATATACTGTGTCACTATTCTTATTGTTTTGGTAGCTATTTGATGTATCTCACATTATAATAATACAAAACAAAGCTAATATTGAAAAAGGTAACAAAAACAGTTATCAAGTTAAAGAGAATTAACCTATTCATTGCCCTATTGAATTCTTAACAACATGTTTATGCTTTATTTGCTGTTATCACTTAATAATTCCCGTTAGGAATATTGCAATAACCAAACTAAACAATGACAACTTCTTATTTAAATCAACCTATACACAACCCCTTAGGTTGGCCCAAAATCAATTACACCATCCATCCAAGATCAACACCTTGCAAAAGTGATTGGAAAACAAATTCACAAATGGTTGTAAATTGGATGGAGGAGAAGGGAACTCCATTCATAAAAGATAGTGTGCTTGCCCTTGATCCTTTGGATTAAACTTTGCCCTCAACAAGTGAACATAAGCTAAAGTCTTCACTATATTTCAAGTGTCATATTGCGAAACTTGCAACGATATAGCTTCAAGCTTCAATATTGAACAAAAGGTAAACATATTTGAATCACAACCCCTAGTAGGAATGCAAAGACATCCCTTTCCTTTCCCAATTTAATAAACAACATTTACTAAATGTAGCCTCATCTGACATATGTATACAATGCAAGAAGTAAACAATCTGTTAAAATTGGCAACTAGGGTCAACTTCCACCTTAAGACAACTCATATAATGGAGATGATTATCGCATTGGATTCCTCTTTCAGAGAGGTGTTGACCACTGGAGTGGCACCTGATGATTATATGAAGACTTCGTGCCCAAGGATGATCTAGAGGACACTTGTACCATCAGATATCGTCAGTCAACATAGTTTTTTAACTCTACTTCTATCTTCTCATCATCTTTCTTATACCTAGATTCCACACCGTACGAGGAATTGTAATAAGTGATACTAGTAATGATGAGTTTTGAGTCTGTAACAGGCCTAGGATGTTGGGACTCGATCAGCAAACGAGTACACCTTGGAGTGTTTTTTTATTTGGTTAATGATCCATTTTTTTTCAGAGGCAGATAATTTTCTAGGTTCTTTCACTCACGTTTTACTCCAAAGCCAGGGTGACGGTTTGGAGATTGAGACCCTGACACATCTTAGTGTCTAGAGTCGATGTTTATTACCATACTAGATTACACAAAAAATTTTGTGGAATTTGGTTAGGTCTAGGTAGTCATTTTTTAATTTTTTAGATTTCCTGCAGGTTAAAAAATTGCAAATAAAATTGTATTTAAATTGTAATAAGTGTAGTCTAGAGAAGTTGTATGGAGTATGAGTAATCAAAATTACACCTTTCACCCTCAACTTTCTACTATGACACACTTTGAAGGGTTAATAATGTGTTTTGGACCCTCAAAACCCACTTTTCCTAAGTTTAGTGGGAAATCTGGCAATTAATTAAGCCAGAAATTAAATAAATGGAGAAAAATAAATATTGTGGAAATGAGGTGGAAAATTATGGGGGAGTTAAAGTGAAGTCCCAAGGTGATGTGGACTCCTAAACTCAAGGAAAGGACATGTGCTCAAATAAAATCGAATTGTTGGCATTAAATGAAAAAGCTGCTTGGAAATTCGAATTTGTGAAGTTAATGCACATTTGGGAGGATTTGAGAGAATATTTGGTAGAGATTTTTGTGTGAAATTGTCCCCACATAGGTTACCACCCATATACACTTGTCATTCCATCATAAAATTCGAATTTGGCACCTAAGGGAAGAAGAAAATGATGTCCACTTGCCAGAATTCGATTTTTACACTTGGCATTGGAGCTCCATTCGTCAAATTCGAATTTCTCTTTGGGATTGTCACCCAATGCCATTTGTCATTGTCATTCTTCATTGGGATTTGCTCCCAACTTTTTATATAATAGAGCCATGGGCTCTCACATTGGGGAATATTATTACTAGCTATTGTGCTTGCGGAAGCGCTGTTGCCTTGTACACTTTCAGAAATATCAATAAAGACTTTGGGGTTTCATTCATGAGGTGTTCCTCCTTTTCGAGTGTGATGAATTGTTGAGTATTGGTATAATTCCTTTTACTCATGCTTTGATCTAATTTGCTTCCATATGCTCTTGTAGATTTGTTAATGTAGAGCTATCTTGCATTGACATTTGATTTAGAAGTATGCTCTAGGTATAGAATAATCTAATTGGTTTTAAATAAATCTCTAGAGTTTCTTATCATTGTTTATTGTTAAATCTATATGGAACTAATTCTTGATTGAAGTTTTGTAGAGGGAACATTTTGTTGGGATTACAAAATCAAGTGTGAGGGAAAGTCTTTGGAGAGACCAACCCACTCTTAATACATTCTTAAAGGAGCTCTCATTTGTTCTTTGAACCTTCAAAGTCTTATTTTACAAAGTGGTTTTGCAGCGATTTCGGCACATAACTTGTGCACAAGCCGAGAACTTCTAAATTTAAATCTCTTTTGAAAAAACATTGTACTTCATTTCTTTCATTTGCTATCTAAGAGCTTGAAGATGGCTAAGCAAAGACGAGAGTTTACTCTCACTCTTTAGCTTAGTCTTTTGTAAATTATAATTGTACATATACATTTTATCTTGCTGATTTTTCCATTAATACTTAACTTATTTTGCAGCCATTGTTTGGATTGTTTGCTAGCTCTTGTATGGCAGATTTTGAAGTGCAACTTCCCACAACATCTAACAAGTGTTTGCAAGACCTTTGGCAAGTGTTGGGGGTTCGATTTCCAAGGATGTCGTGAGCCCTTTTGATGCTTATTTTGGCTAAGTCGAGTTCACTAGAGGGCTGCCCATTTTCCTCTTTAAGCCATGGGCACTTGGAGGAAACTCACACCTTGTTTTCCTTGCATAAGTTTTGTGAGATCTTGTCACTACTTTCTCAAGAAAGGAGGTCTAGTGTCCAAGTTTCAAGAAATTATTGTGAGGACTCTCCTTGAAGTATAGTTCAGAATTTTGAAAGGCCCTCTTCTCATTGTAATATTAATAAAAGATCTAACTTGTTTGTGGGAGCTTGGGATTTCTTCCATGGTATCCTATCTCCCCATTTAGAGGGAGGCTTCTCTTGGGTGGATTGACATTTGCATGGTTTAAGCTTTCATGCTTTATTCACTTACATGCATGCCTTAATTGGGAATTAACGCAACCTCACTATCACATTTCATTAAGTTAAAGTTTGTTACAATTTCATTTGAGCTTTGCATTTTCTTTCTCATTGTTGCTTGGAGCTATAAGCTTACACTTTACTTTGGGCAATTCATCATTTACATGCAAGCATTTTATATTCTTAACAAACTTTGATTCGTTTCCAATTATGTTGGTAAATTGTTTTATGAGCACTTGAATACATGCTTCAATTTTATGCTACATTGTTATCTTTAATATTGGAGCAATTTATTGTCATTGTCTATTTGAAACAAATTTTACTTTCAAGCAAATTACTTGTATCATTTTAATTCATTGATGAAACACATGCAACACTTGTAAGCTAATTTTATTCTTCCAATTGAAGTTATAATTGCAACTTATGTTAAACACTATTTCATTTTCAAGCATTGCAAATCAATCTCTTTGAAGCATTTGCATGTATCATTATTTTAATTTGGGGAATTAACACAATTTGCATTTCATCTAGGCATTTTAGTGTAGGAAGGCCCCAAGCCTCATTAAAATTTTACCTCCAACATAAGTTGGTTGAAGTAACATCTTAGGGATCCTCTACTCCTCTATTGACTCTTCATTGTGAGATCCATATCATTGGGCGAGGGTGAGGTCTGAGGATTGAAGAGTTAAATTGTAATCTTGTTGTAGAGCTAATTAATAAAATTAACCAAGAGCATTTTCCATTACATTTACTTTACTTGTCTCTTGATGGTTTGAGTTTTCATATGCAAAGTCCATTCCAAAAGCAAGTATTGTAATCATTTCAAAGAAGTGTTTTATTTTCATGTTTCAAGTCTAATTACTAATTTTTGGGTTTTGGCAAGATATGTTTCACATGTTTTGATTTATAAAGTTGATTATCTCAAAAACATTTTTTATCTTACATATCTTGTGTTAACAATTCTTATTTACATTTCAGGGTGACTTTGTTTTCTCTTTTTAGAGCATTACATTTTGCTTTGAGCAAATATATCTTTAAAATTGTTGAACAAATCCTTATAAGGCACTGGTTTTATGGTTTTTAATCATATTAATGATTGGCATTGTTATTTCAAGTTGCTCACTTCATATTTGCTTATAAATCCTTAAAAGTAATCCATTTTCACTATAACACTCTCCTAGAAACTCACATCTTCTAACTTAACTTTTCATTAGGGACCACCCCCCTTAGCTAAACTAGGAGATAGCTCAAATGGAGAGAGTCGGGATTGGTGTGATAGCTCCTTCTCTGAGTTCCCTGCCACCAACCACACCTTGTGGGGTTGAAGGCTTTTCTCCCTCTGCTGAACTATTGAAGAATAATAAGAAGATTTGATCAAAGGGTTTCCCCACATTGGAGTTTGTCCCTAGCATCCGCCACATCTTGTGTCCTCTTGTCTTGGCTTGTCTTTTGCATATGGTTTTATGTTCTATCTACATTTACTGTCAATGTTTATATAATGTGATTGCTACGGGATATAGTTGGAATTTGTCATTGGGCTACTTAAGGAACATTGAAGTAAATTGTCTTAAGCATAGAACATACCATTGTTATCTAAAATTAGCATGGTACCAGAGTTGAGTTGAAGACAAAGCCCGAGCAAGAGTGAAGCAAAGCAATCACTAAAGGAAGTTGTTGGACAAGGACTTGGAACTAGTCCCAATGACGACTACATCTTTCTTCAAATTTGAGGACATGCTTAAGGACATGTCCGACTATCATACATGGAAGATGACTTTGGAAGAGAATGATGCCATGGACTATGTCAAAGGAAGAATAGCAGAGCCTCCTTTAAATGCATCCGCTGCCGCTCAAACCAAGTACAAGAAAGGTGATGTAAAAGCTAAGAATATTATTGTTGATTCCATTCATAAGCCTTTGGTTGCATATATTTCTGATTTGGAAACGTCTAACGAGATGTATGAAAGGCTGGTTGGGATGTTCAAAGTGAACAATGCAAATCAAATTCTCTTTCTCAAGAACAAGTTGAAAGACATCAAGATGGAGAGAGGATAATCCATCCAATCCTACTTCATGAGGATCACCGAGATCAAGAATGATCTCCTATCTATTGGAGAAGTCATTGCTGACAGGGAGCTCACTCTTATTGCACTTGGAGGCCTTACAAGAGAATGGGATGTGTTCAACACTACCATCCTCAACAATGACAAGATTCCAGGATTTGAGGAACTATTGTCCATATGCACTCAAGAAGAAATAAGGATGATGGAAAGAGACAAGCCCTCAATTGGAAACAATCCTAATGCCTTCTCCACTCATTATAAAAAAAGGAACAATACTGGTCCAAGGAATCAAGGACAAGGGTTCAAGCTAGGATTCGAAGAAGGAAGAAAAGGAAGGTGCTTCAATTGTAACAGGTCTGGCCACTTCGCTAGAGAGTGTCCTCACAAGAGTGACACTCCAAGAGATGATGACAACGATAACAACAACAACTTCAAGGGCCATGGCAATCGAGAAACTCCAAGTATGATGAAGCTAATGTTGTAAAGCAAAAAGAATTTTATCTTATTTCTGTCCTCTCCACTGCCTCTCCTTCAGATACATTGGACCATTGGTTGATTGATAGTGGTGCCTCAAGGCACTTCATTGGGTACAAAGAAGCTCTCTCAAACTTGGTTGAAAATAAGACAAATATGGAGATTATACTTGGGGATAATGCCACTTATCTTGTGAAAGGAATTGGGACTGTTACTCTTCACTTAAATCAAGATCAAACCCTTCACCTACAAGAAGTGCTATATGTACCTGACTTGAAAAATAACTCGGTTTCTATCTCTGCGATGGAAGACAAAGGTTTTAAGGTGTCATTCATTGATGGGAAGGTTCGCCTTTGGAAAAGGAATCCAAGAGATGCATTCACTCTAGGTTTCGGGGTCGAAGGTCTCTATCAGGTTGGAGGAAGTCCATTGGGAGCAATTATTTGGGACACCTCTCTTCAATTCGAATTATGGCACCGAAGATTTGCTCACCTTCATTTCAAAGCCTTACTCGATGTAAGGAAGATGGTCATAGGGATGCCCGAATTCAACTTAAATCATGAAGGTGTTTGTCAGGGATGTGAAGCTGGAAAACATTAAAGGGACCATTCCCTTCAAGTGAAACTCAAACCACTAATATTCTTCAATTGGTCCATTTTGATATATTAGATATGTTGCCCGTGACATCTTTGGGTGGATATTTATATTATGCTATTTTTGTGGATGACTTCTCTCACAAGACATGGATCTATTTCTTAAAGAAGAAAGAAGTATTTGACTGGTTCCTCTCCTTCAAAGCCTTGGTTGAGAATGAAACAGGGAAGAAGATCAAAATTCTGAGGATCGATAATGGGACCGAATATGAGTCTAATGAATTCAAAGACCATTGTAGAGAAGTTGACATTAAGAGGGAGACTACCACCGCATATACTTTTGAACAAAATGGTGTTGCCGAAAAGAAGAATCATACTATCATTGAAGTCACTCAGGCTATGCTTCATGATCAAGGTCTGCTGAAGTTCTTATGGGGAGATGCTGCCAACACCGCTGTGTGTGTCCAAAACCAATGCCCACATCGAGCTTTGGACTTCAAGACACCCGAAGAAGTATTCACCGTTAAGAAACCTGATGTTTCTCATTTTAGAATTTTTGGTTGTCCTGTATACTTTCATGTGCCGAAAGAGAAAAGAAACAAACTAGATGCATCTAGGAAGAAAGGAACATTCGTGGGCTACAGTGAAACTTCAAAGGCATATAAAATCTATGTGCCTAGTCAAAGGGAAGTGGAATTAAGTCATGATGTCATTTTAGATGAAGATTCTGCACTTAGGAAGATTCCAGATCTTCCTATTCCTTGGAAGGCCAATGATGATGCTAATGCAAAAAAGCAAGATGAATATCTATTCTATGAATTGATGTCCGTGTGAAAATTCTATCGCTGCAACATTTGATTTACTTTACCTACTTATTTTCAATAAGTTATTTATGAAATTCCTTCAATAAACATTAAAATGAATTCTTTTGCAGATATCACACCATAATATAGAAACAAATACATGCACAAGAATCAACACATCGACACAGATATTTTGGACAACAGTCCACGAAAAAACCCAATGTGGGAAAACCGGTGTAGTAAGGGAGGATTTTATTATTCAACAATTCTTCAGTACAACAGGGTGCCAAACTGGCTTACCCAACAGAGAGAAAAATTCCCCAGCAATTCTCCCAGTCCTAGCGTCAGCCTGGCTGACCTCTGCGTAGCTGCTAGACACTCTGCGTCAGCCTCTGCTTGATTGCGTCAGCCCTAGGCCTCTCTGCGTCACCCATGCAGGCCCTCTAGTGACTGAGCAGTCTCTTGCTGCCTTTGCGTCTGCGTAAAAGGCTTTGTGTCTGCCTCTCCTGCCTCTGCATTGGTCTTCTTTTGCTGATCTGGATTCTCTATTCCGTACATGCTGCCTCTTGCTACTCTCCAAACCACTAGTTTGAATTTCTCAGCTAACCCCGCTCCAGAAATCAAACTGACTCGTCTCCCTCAGTATGTCTTCCAATTGACCCTCAAGCCTCCTCTTATACTTTTCCTGTTGGTCCTTCAATGACCGAGATTAAATCTCTAATCAACGGCTAGGATTAGATTTGGCTTGATCCATGACTTTTGGAACCTTCTAACCCAGTTTTAGATTAATACTTATTAATATTTTATTTTTCCAAAGTTTAGACTTAGGAACTCCTTAAAAAATATTAATTATTTTAATATCTCCCAAATAAGTTAGAATCTTCCCAAACCATTTCTGGGTCTTGGAGATGTCATGTGCTTTAGCCTCTCTACCAATTTTCATGGCTAAAGCACATCAGATGCTACCCCAAATCAACAGACCGATGTTGAAGGTCTGATGGATCCCATTGATCCACCTCCTAATGAGCCCTCTACTACAAGAAAGAGGCCTTTGTGGCTTAAAGATACTCTTGAAGATGTCAAGAAACACATTGCACCGAGCGAGACATTTCGTGAAAGCAAGAAGCCGAATAGGTACCAAGGGTACTTAGCTGCCATGAGTACCATTGTACAATCTGAGACTTGTACATTCGAAGAAGTTGTGAAGCATTAGGTTTGGAAGGATGCAATGAACGAAGAGTATGAATCAAACATGAAGAATGATTTCTGGGATGTGGTTCCTAGACCCAAGGATAAGGCCATGGTCACTTCGAAATGGCTCTACAAGATCAAACATGGAGCTAATGGGAGTGTTGAGAAATTCAAGGCTAGATTTGTAGCTCGAGACTTCTCTCAAAAGGAAGGAGTAGACTATGATGATATATTTGCACCAGTTGCCTGATATACCACCATCCGTTTGATCATAGCCCTTGCTGCCTCGCAAGGATGGAACCTTCATCAGATGCATGTCAAAACTGCCTTCTTGCATGGTTCGCTTAAGGAGGAAGTATAAGTGGAACAACCCGAGGGGTTCGAGGGTATCTAGGTTGAAGAAAGCCATCTATGGGTTGAAACAAGCCCTTAGGGCATGGTATGAGAGGATCAATTGCTATCTTATGATGCTGGGATTTATAAGGAGTGATGTTGACCCGAAAAGGATAGAGGAGCCCCAACTATGAGAAAGCTAGAACAATGTTATTAGAAAGAGAAAAAGCAAAGGTTCAAAGAGCTTTGATGCATTTTACAAATGAGTGGGTGGATTGTGGGGTATCCATTGTATCAAATGGGTGGACAAATGTTAGAAACCAACATTTGATAAATGTTTTTGGTGTTTCTGCTAGTGGTGTAGTGTTTATTTCATGTCATGACTCCTCCATCAGTGCAACTTCCCAAAACATTGCATATCTATTGCAATCAATCAAGGATGTTGGTCCTAATAATGTGGTTCAAGTGATCACTGATAATGCAACAAATTGTAAGGGAACAAGAAAAATTATTCAGCGTACTCATCCACACATCTTTTGGTCCAAGTGCTTGGTGCACACATTGAACCTTTTGATGCATGATATTGTGAAGCATAAAGAATGTGGATGGATTAATGAACTTTACAAGAGAGGGAAGCAACTCATTAAGTTTATCCCAAGGCGTAAAAGGGTAAATTATTTTATGGCACTTACTCCAAGTTACAGTTGCTTAAACTTGCATAAACAAGATTTGCAAGTTATTACCTCACCTTTAGGTGGCTAGTGAAGGTGAGACAAGCTTTAACTAATGTGGTGACTTCTGAATCATGGGAGAAAATTAACACTGATAACGATGGTGCTAATGTAGCCAAGGCAATTATTCTTGACAATTGCTTTTGGTCACAGATTAAATATGTTTTGCAATTCACCAAACCGATTTATTACATGATCAAGTTTGCAGATTCAGATCGACCAATAATTGGGGAGGTGTATGAGCAAATGGATAGCATGTAGGGGCAAATTAAAGACATTGTTGAGTCTAGAGATATCACCTTGTACAATTATATTCGTGCGAAGGTGGAAAAATGATGGGATATGATAAACGTTCCATTGCATGCCTTAGCATATGTTCTGACACCTAAATACTGTCATCCATCATGGCTTTCAACATCAGCACCTGGGGGGGGGAGTAGTAGAAAACCACACATAGATCCGGAGGTTCTATTTGGTTATATGAAGACATTGGATAAATTAGTCCCTAATGAGGATGAGGCTGCCATGTTACAAAAACATTTGAGCAACTATACGCTTATCATTGGTCCATTTGGGAGCATGCATGCAATTAGAGATGGAGAGAAATTTTCTTCTCTTGAGTGGTGGAACATGCATGGAGGTGCTACTCCACTTCTACAAACTTTGACATTGTAGGTGTTATCACAGGTGGTAAATACCTCTTCTGTAGAGAGGTGTTGGAGCTCTTATTCTTTCATCCACAGTGTTAAAAGGAACATGTTAAGTTTACACTGGGAGAGAGCTTGGTTTATGTTCACTACAACTTGCGATTGTTGTCCCATTACTGTGATGATGCAAAGACTAATAAAGACCTTAGGGTTTGGGATAGAAATCCAAGGGAGCCCAATTTGGAGGATGGGCTGTTGCGATTAGAGCAATTGGAGGATGCTCTTATCTAGGATGATGATGATCGAGTTGAGATGCCACCCCTATCGAATCCCTTGGTTCCTAGGTTCCATGTTTCAACACCAACAACAGGGGCTTCATCTTCATCAGTTCCATAACTTCTAGGGCCACCATCTTCTTCATTGCCGCCACGTGGAGGCTCATGTCCTATTCGTGGTGGAAGGAGGAGAGGTTAGTAGATATATTTTCAATTTACTACTTTTGTCATAGATTGGACTTGTAGTGTTGTTGTGAATTTGAACTTTTTTGTCTTACTCAGTGTGTACTTGAGTCTTGGTGGTGGCCAAGTGGCCTATTTTGTAAACATTATTATTTGAATTTTGGACATGACTCACATTGACAATTGTTCACTTGCAAGATAAGTTACTTGAATGTTTGATGATTTTATCTTCTAAATGTTTATGTTTTATGATATGCTTAAAAATTTGATGTATGTTTGTAATTGCTAGAATCTAGATGGTTGATGCTTGAATAATTAATCATTGATGTACAATGGAATCATGGATGCCATATCTATCTTGATTGATATAAAAATATGTATGTTTTCATGTCTTCTAGAACCAATTTGGTATCAGGGATGTTTTTTTTGAATATAAATGCAAATATATATAGTAGACCCTTCACTTCCTAGATTTTTGGGAAATGACGCTTCCGTGTCCCCGCTTCCATAAAACATCCCTGCTTTGTGCAACGTTGACCACAACTATGAAAATGCCATTGTCACTTTGCAGTCAATGTTATTGTTTTGGCACAAATTTGGGTGCTTTATCAAAAGATAATTGCTCTAGATGCTAGGATGCGTCAAAACCTACAGTCAAATTCTAGATCTAGAGATTGGAAGCTCCTAGATCTCCTCCAATTGTAAACATCCTCCGTTAAACCATGGATCTCAATCTGAGAATTTAGAACTTGAGGCTTTCTTTGCCTCTGGCTCTAGTTTCCTTGACTTTCATAGGGAAATAGTCAAGCTGTTGAATAACCCATTTAAATCAGCAATTTCTATCCACCGGTTTTGTTCATAGAGTAGAGGTTTTGGCCCTCTTCTAGGGCACAAACAGAGTCTTGGTTTTTCCAATATAATACTTCTTAGTCATGATCATTAATTCAACAGTCCTTCTTTAGTCCAGTGGATACAAAACAATCTTCCTTCTGTCTGATCTTGGATAATCATCTCAACTTATTTGTAAAGACTGAAAATAATTTAAATAGCTCTTTTACTCTGAACAAGATATGAAATATGAAATCTTTATGAACATGCTCTGAAATTTAACAAAATTTCATATATCAAATTGATTGATTTGATGAGAAGTACCTACCTAGTTTCCTGTCGATGAAGAGGCTTTAGAATTTCTCCAGTGCTTGCTCCCGTTACCAAAAGACCAAAACCTCCCAGCCAAACTAAGTACAACCTAGGTACTTAGTCCAGAATGCTTCTCAATTGCTGCACTCTGTTTCCCCCGTGCCCAAAAACTTCAGAACAAACAAGGTTCAGTGTTTTCTGTTGAAAAACTCTGTGTTACAAATTTTCCTCCTCCTTTTCCCCCCTTTCCTTCAACTGCCCCTTCCTTCTTATAAGTTCCTGTTCACCTACTTCTTCCATCTCCGTGTCCTAATTTTGATATGTGTTGATTTTATAAAACAAAATCTGATTTGATTTGGTGATTTTATTCAAATATCTAAATTTGATTTATTATTTTAATGATTTAATTTAATTTATAATTTATAATTTAATTAATTTTATTTAATTTCATAAATTTTAATTTACAAATTAAAGTTTTAAACATTAAAACTAACATTTCTGTTCGTTTGAGTGTTTATTATATATATAGTGCGTTACATACGAGTCCATACATATGTAGCTATCGTATGGAGGCCTTGTATGTATGCTAATATTTGTATTTTATTTATAGCTATAGGTGGGTCATTACATACATCCCTCCTTCCAAAAACTTTGTCCCGAAGTTAGGGTTTCTAAAATATATTAATGATTATTATGAATATATAAGTATTTACAATTACAAAATTGAATTTGTTTTCTTTAATATTTTTAAAATTTTACAACTATAATATCCATGTTCTGCCTAGTTGGTTTCCCAACTATTCTATAATCATCCTATGCTTCCTAATCTTTTCCGCTTCCATCCTGTCCGTCCTCTACTAGAGTATGCCATGGTATCAACTATATTGATTAACCATTCACAGGCTTTTAAGGGTGTCAGTGTTGATTATATCAACCTAATTGCCCAATAGGCATCTGGCAGTCATCATCACACGTCTAGGGGAGGATGATTCGCACAGTCCTCCCATGACTCCAGGTTTCAGAGGATAAATGGTGGGTAATACCTCCACCCCTCCTAGTGGGACCAGGGTTAACACCCTATCATGGAATCTCTTTGAGCCTTAATTGTTCTGAAGTTTTTGTCATCACGTGGTCATCTTGGTAACGATATTATCTGCAACATAAACACTTGTCCATGCATTTATAAAATATGCATCAACATATTTAAAACAAATAGTTTATGTATAATTCATATATGTTAACTACAACATAACGTACTTGGCCATATTCTATTCATGTTATTAGCTTTCATATTTAAAATGTAATTATTCTTTTATTTCTATTTCATCAATCATATCGATATGCATAAATGAAACAAAATTATAACATCTTAATTCCCATTAGAAGCAAAATTACTCAAACATTTAAACTTTACTTTGATAACTATAATTTAGTAAGATCAATAACATATTCCGTCTTAGTATCCACGTACCAGTGGAATTAAATAGATAACATATCATAAAAATTCACGTTTATTTGTGATCATTCCAAAATGGTTCTGAGTTTTTAATTTAAAGTAAAGTAAATATATACAAAACATGGTTTAAAGTTTTTCAAAATTGACACAAGTTGGAGTATTTTTGACATATGATTTTCGTATCTTTCCAAGTAGCCGATCCAGGACTATACTTGTCCCACTGGACCTTAACTTGGTCTACTAGACGATTCCTGAGCTGTCGAACCCTACGTTCCAGTATACGTAATGGTTCGACCGATATGATTCTTTCGTCCAATACCTACAGTTCCTTCCATTGAAGGTTATAAGATTGGTCAGCTATGTAATGCCTTAATACAGATACATGAAATACATTATGAACTTTATGCAAGTGAGGTCGCAGTGCAAGACGATAGGCGACAGGTCCAACTCTTTCCATGACTTTAAATGGTCCAATAAATTGGGGTGACAACTTTGTCCCTTTTCCAAATCGAATAGTGCTTTTATTTGGTTTGATGCGGATGAAAACCTGATCCCCTACTTCATACTTCCTATCAGTTCTGTGAGCATCAACATAACTCTTTTGTCTATCCTGTGCTTCTTTTAACCGTTGCCTAATTTGTTTTACCTGCTCCTCGATTTCTTGAATTAATTCTGGTTTATTATCACCCGATTTTCTAACTTGTCTCAACTTAATGGTGTTCTGCAAGGTTTGCAATATAATGCTTCAAATGGAGACATTCCGATTGAGCTGTGGTAACTGTTATTGTATGCAAATTCGACTAAGGATAAGTACTTTTCCCAGTGCAATCGCTGATCCATAACATATATCCTCAACATATCTTCAAGTACTTGATTTACCCTTTCTGTTTGCCCATTAGTTTCAGGATGATAAGCTGTACTTAAATTTAGTTGAGTCCCTAAGTTTGTCTGCATGCAAGTCCAGAATGTTGAAGTGAATCGTGAATCTCTATGTGATATGATATTCTTATGTACTCCATAAAATCTGATAATTTCATTTATGAATACTCTAGCTACGTCAGCGACTTCGTAAGTATTTCTTACAAGAATGAAATGGACACTTTTTGTTAATTTATCCACTACCACGAGAATAGCATTGTGTCTTTGAGAAGTAGGAGGTAGCCTAGTGATAAAATCCATAGAAATGATCTCCCATTTGGTCATAGGAATGTCGTGAGGTTGTAAGAGACCTACTGGATGACAATGATCATCTTTTACTTGTTGACATTCCAAACATCTTGCAACGAATTGAACGATATCACGTTTCATGCCCGACCAAAAGAAGGGTTTCTTGGTATCATTATACATTTTCTTTACTCCAGGATGTGCACAATATACTGCTCTGTGGGCTTCCTTAAGGATGGTGTCCCGAAGATCCTTATTATCAGGAATATACATCCTTTCATGAAATCGTAAGAATCCATCATCTTCTAGTTGGTATCCTTCAAACTTAGATTCTTTTGGCTTTTAACTATCAAGACTATATTTTACCTTTAAATACCAGCTATCTTTTATTAGATGTTCTAGTACTCGTTGCTTTAAGTCTACTTTGATAGGTATGAGGGAGAATATCGGTGTTCTTCTGCTTAAAGCATCTGCTACTACATTTTCTTTTCCTTTAATATATGATATTAAATTATAATTCATCAAATTTATTAAGTCCAAAGGCCCTATTTAAATAATGTATAGTATAATAAGCATTGATAACAATTTCTTTGTCTCGGTAATGTTTTCTTTAATTATTTACTTTGTAGCTTAAATTGATATCATTTAATCTAGTTGCTTCGAACTCTCACTAAGTTTGTAATGACAACCTAATTTTTTTTTTTTTTCTAAAATATAATTATTTTCAATTCCATCCAAATCATAGAATTTATTTAATAAATTCGCTATGGGAAGGTCAGTGGTTCAAAACCCTCGCTCGATACTTTCATATTTTATATTTTAAGAAGGAAATGGTTAAATCAAATAATCCAATGGTATCGGAACCTGGTTCCATTTATAATGACTTTAATAAGCCTGGTTCCGTTTATGACTGCGTCCAACATTCGAAGTAATAAAAATATTTTAAGATTCCCTTTAAAAGCATTTAAAAATGAAGAGTCTTCCGACCGATATCTTGCATCTAAATGATTAATTCCTTTAGCATAAGGTAAAACAACAATTAGCTTTTATTCTTCCCACGCATGTTTATTGAAACGATGAAAACACTGGTCAAGAATGATGAATCAAACCTTGACCAACATACTTTCGGTTACTGTAAATGAGGTTGTTCCCACTTTTAATGTCATAAAAAAAATCAATCATACTCAAAATCATTATCAATTAGGACGACTGGAACTTTGACTTTAACCAATGAAAATATTTCAGGTTATTCCTGTTCATGTTGTTCTACTGTCTAATGATATTCAAAAATATTTTGATAACGTAATCATTTTCCCTATAGTTATTTATTTTTTTCTTCTAATTAATAAATGTTTATAACTACCGATAATGTCACACTTTAATGTTATTTGTAATTATGGATAATGTTATACTTTGATGTTGTGAAGAGCTACCTTTACTTTAATCCTAGTTATAATTCCTAGTTATAATTTATTGATAATGTTACACTTTAATGTTATAAAACGTTACTTTTACGGCTTCGTGCTCTCTAAATAGCATTTTACATTGACTTTATTAAGTAAGGGCTTATAGTATGAAAGTGAACATATGCACTTGTTCATAGTTTGTTCGCCAGTGAGAATCTTCACGTGAGTTTGACGTCCAATACGGCTGTGGAATGCTATCATTCATAAAATCGTTATGAGTGTGAAGTTCGAAATGTTGCTTGCCGAGGACGACCCACACCCGCATTAAGATATCATTCATTTAATTGTATAATCATATATAATCGTATATCATATATTTTAAATGACCCACACCCGCATTAAGATATTTAAGGACTGTAATGAATTTAATATGTGCTTACGATATGAATTAAGGTTCGACTTCGGCGGTTTATACATTTGACACTTGATTCATCGCTTGACACCTTAATTCATGGCTTAACACCTTGATTCATCGCTTGACACTTTAATTCAAATAAAATTATTTCCTTGGCCACGATAACCAAGTTGGGTACGCGCGTCTCCACTATAACATGCCTGCATAATGCAGTGTGGGTATATTCAGTAAATTAATTCCCTTTCAAATTTGCTTGCCATTATTTAGAATGGCAGGGATATCGTGCGCGACTTTCAGAGCTCAAGTCACATTTCAAATCAGGTTTTGTATTCCGCAATCACGCGGTGCAGCAAGACTCTCTAGCAGCCAAACTTGCGGTTTAAAATCTCTCAGAGAAATAGACCTATTGCTACTCAGACGCTGAGGTTGATGAAGGTGCGAAGGAATTTAAATTCATCCAAGGGTAATCTGCCGCCTTTACTGGTAAATTATTTCATAGCAAGAATAGCTCGGGGTTGAAAAATGCGAGTACAATCCTTTTCAGTCAAATTCAATACGGGGTCCAATCAGATATTACTTCAAGCGCGATATGAATCAAAGATCAAGTGCTTCTGCACCATTTTCCAGTGCGTTTGGGGAGAATATTGGTAACCAGGGATTTAAGCCGGTGTAGAATGACCATCTAAAGCCATTTGCAAAGAATGGCTCTGCTAAACAGAACGATGATGAGGAGTTGGGCAACCGAATACGTAGCTGGAATCCATTTGCTGGAAAATCTGGGAGTGGTTCAGGTGTTGCAGCCAATTATGATCTGAGATTGTTCTTCAAGCTAAACAAGTAGTCCTTAGTTGGCTGAGGGAAGGAATTTAATGAAAACTCAGAGCAGACTTTTAACTGAATCACAGCATAAGGATTCAATTCCCAGTGGATGGGTCAAGCTTAGCTATTTCCTCAGCAACTGATTTATTTGGAGCTTCCACTAATTTAAAAGTGACACTGACAGAATGCTTCTTTAGCAACTTGTGTAATTGTGATTAGCATAAAGGATTTGGCTAGATTTGGACTTGTTTTACAAGACAAGAAAGTACAACCATACTTTAGATCTGGAGATATCATGGCCATTTAAGTGAATAATATAATTGTGTATCTCTTCTGTAATTTTTTTTTTTTTTTGCAAATTTGGTCATATATTAATCTACATAATGCAGGTGGACATTTATATGGTTAAGCCTTTTCATGTTTTACAATGTTTTAATGTGAGAAATTTGTCCTATTTATCTAGAAGATTCATGAAGCATCTTGAGGTGTGAAATCACATACTGTATATTGTTTCTTTTGATGCTATTGATGTTGTGTATCTCAAACTTTGTGAGGTTGATTAATTGTGGTTTTCATTCTTTGCTTCCATATTTACTGTACAGACTTTTGGCTCTGAAATTCAGACTTAACAGATCAAAGAGTTTGAACATAGCTCTGATATCAAATGTAAAGACTGAAAATAATTTAAATAGCTTTTTTACTCTGAACAGGATATGAAATATGCAACCTTTATGAACATGCTTTGAAATTTAACAAAATTTCATATATCAAATTGATTGATTTGATGAGAAGTACCTCCCTGTTTTCCTGCGGATGAAGAGGCTTCAGAATTTCTCTAGCTCTCGCTCCCGTTGCCAAATGACCATAACCTCCCAGCCAAACTAAGTACAGCCTAGGTACTTAGTCCAAAATGCTTCTCAATTGCTGCACTCTGTTTCCCCTGTGCCCAAAGACTTTAGAACAAACAAGGCTCAGTCTTTTCTGTTGAAAAACTCAGTGTTACAAATTTTCCTCCTCCTTTTCCCCCCTTTCCTTCAATCGCCCCTTCCGTCTTATAAGTTCCCGTTCACCGACTTCCTTCATCTCCGTGTCCTAATTTTGATGTGTTGATTCTATAAAACAAAATCTAATTTGATTTTTTTTTTTTCACTTACTGGTTCACGGATACCTGGGTCAGTGGGTAGCCGCTACATCCAGGGTTTTTTAACACTGAGTGGACGCCACCCGAAGGGCATCAACACCCCTCGGCCTATTTACTGACCTAACCCCAAGAGCTTTCGGGATTCGACCCTGTGACCTCCCATCGACGAGGCACTTGATTTGACCGATTGAGCTAACTCTTGGGGCTTCTAATTTGATTTAATAAAGTTTATTTATTATTTAATGATTTAATTTAATTTATAATTTATAATTTAATTAATTTTATTTAATTTCATAAATTTTAATTTACAAATTAAAATTTTAAACATTAAAACTAACATTTTTGTTTGTTTGAGGGTCTATTATATATATAGTGCGTTACATACGGGTCCATACATACGTAGCTATCATATGGAGGCCTCGTATGTATGCTAATACTTGTATTTTATTTATAGCTATAGGTGGGTCATTACATTCTTTCTCTTCCTTAGATAGAACCAAAACTTTCTTTAACTTTTTCTCTCTTGCTAGTCTAAGGTTTTCCACCTTGAACTAGGGCTACAAAAATCAGATTAGGGCTTCTCTTTTAATGGTTGTTCTTTTAGGAACTCCTTGTAGACAAATCCTTCAAGCCCTTTTTCACTGTCAATGGCCCCATTTTGTGCCTTGTTGGCCTCTCCATAGTCCTGAGTCACTTTAGACCCCTTTTGGCCACCTTTTGAGGCTTCTCGGCCTTAGTTGCTATCACACTGAGGCCTTTCAACCCTCTTGAGGTCAACTTTGAGATCTTTCGGCCTTCTGCAACTTGGATTGAGGCCTTTTTGGCCCTCTGCAACTCGGACTGAGGCCATTTTGGCCCTCTGCAACTCGAACTGAGGCCATTTCAACCCTGATCTAGGGATTCAACCCTCTTCCACAGCCAGGCACAATTTTGGTCAGGATTTTTTTCGAGTAGAACGTCAGAAGAATAATTAGGTCTTCTTCAATAGCCGCTCTTTCACCTTGGTTTGAAATCATGTTGATTTTCTAGGAGAATTTTGATCTTCTATTCTGATAATTACTATTTCGTTATTTCTTTAAGCAAGTTCATTTGTCACATTCATCATCAAGAAATTATACATTGAAAATTTCAACAGTAATGCAATAATGACAGTAGGATCATAAAGAGACAGCTAAGCACACAAAGAGACAAATTTTCTCCTAGAACACCCAAACTCGGGAGAAAACCCAACAATCTTTTCTAGGAGAAATTCTCTAGTTCAACAAAGTTACAATCTGATATTCATAAGTAAAATTAGGTCAAACAAACATCATAAATCCCATAGGTCAAACCTTGAAACAACACAACAACTTGGTCAAACTGCCCATAACAAAGCTTGGTCAAAGCCTCGGAAAATCTCAGTCAAACTGACCTCAAACACCTCGGTCAACTTCCTCAAAATTCGATCGAACAGTGGCTAGAAAACTCGGTCAAAGACTAGTCAACACTGGTCAAGCTTCTGTGTTCTTTTCCTCTTTCTCCTTAGGACGTGTTAATAGAGAACAAATGATTGTGTGATCCGAATTGATTGCCAAATGGGTGAGGTCGAATGTCAATATAGAGTGGTCAAATCAAGTGGGTTATTGTTAATTTTTGTAGCATCGGTTAGGTATTCTAGTATTGATTTGTGTTAGAGAGAATAAGAACACGAGATCTTCAAAACCTAGAAAATATTTCTCGAGATAAGCTTGCGAAACGCCTTAATTAAATTAATTAACCATCATTTAAATTTTTCCTAAGTCTAACATAGGAACACTGGTTAATTAATAGGAATTAAAGGAAAGGTGAGAAAGCTCTAGAAACTCACATGGATTGAATTTGAGATGATCTTAGCCGTTGATAACGATTTAATCATGATCATTGGTGATCCAATGAGAGATTATAAGAGCAGGTTGATGGGGATGGAGATTATACAGTTGTGAGACATAGGGAGAGCAAGTTCTTTGGCAGATTGAGCTATCCAGTTGTAGAGATTGAGCAAGGAAGAAGAGTTCGAGCTAGAAAGAGAGCAAAAGAAAGAGGGAGCAACAACAGAGAAATTCCAGAGGAATTTTCTAGTGATTTCTAGTTCCGCAGAGGCAACAGTGAGGAGGCTGAAATATTTTGTAGAGAAGTCGTCTAGGTGGTGCGAGTTAGCCACATTAGCAGTGCCAGTAGCTGGGAAGAGTTCAGATCAACTTTGAGAGGCCGGAAAGTCATTCTGGAAGGTAGAGCGAAATTTTCCAACATTAAGAGAAGGCTAGACGGCCAGTTTGGAGTAGTTCTAGGAGGCCATATGAACATCGCAGGCCAAGAGTGCGAGCAGCTAGTCAGGCAGTGTGAGTAGGCTAGAGGGAGGCTCAGTGATTTTGCAAAAGGGAGAAATTTTTCTCCAAATTATTTTGCTGAGATTACAGTTGGAGAATAGGCAGATTGACATACAAATTGTTGTACTCATATTTTGCTACTGCATAATAATAAAATAAACCCTCATCTATTACATTGGTTTTCCCTTTGAGGTTTTTGCGGGGACCTTTATCCAAGATATTGTTGTTAATTTTATTGGTGTGTGTATTTATTTTTCTTAGTTCCAGTTTATTTTCCGCAACGTAATTTATTGTGAACAATTGCAGTGTGATTTATTTGTTATTTGGCGTAATAAATAAACTGCATAATTAATCAATTAGAGGATTAACTTCCAGTCGTTGCAATTTGAGGATTTTTCACATGGTATCAGAGCATTGAAGATCAGATTAGAAGCTTAGTAGCGAAGGGAGAAAACTTTGCAGTTCCAGAGGGAGTTTTGAGCAAAATTTCTTAAATCTGCGTAGGCCACCAGGAAGTGCGACTTAATAAAGGTAGAGGGTTCGATTTCTAGTTCCAGGTAGGAGAAAAATTTGATCAGCCACAAAAGCAAAGATTTCTAGGTTGTGGATTTACTGGATAGAGGGTTCCGGTGAGTAGATCAGTTAGTTCGTTGAGTAGATCTGGGCGCAGTTGGTTTGCAACAAAGTTTTCTCAAAGAAAAGCACAAATAGGAGGAGACTTCTGAATTTCTGAAAGTGTTTCCAGTTTTCAGGAAGGAAATATGAGATTTCCAATTGCAGAAGGCCGTAGCAGCTTTGCTAGTCAGCCAGTGCAAGCATCAGGAGCAACAGATTGTGTGCCAGATTTTGGAGGATTTTCGGAAGGTTGAGCCAGTTGCCCAGTTGAGCTAGTAGGTAGAGCGAGTTGCTGAAGAAGGATTTCCAGAGGAAAATAGGAGCAGATCTACGCATTCCTCTAGGAGTGTGAGTAACAGACATCATGCCTAATAGGGAAGAGAGGGAGATTTCCAGCAACAGTTTCAGTTTTTGAGTTTTTTCATAGAAATGGCTTTAGCGGGACTCCAATATCATGATAGACTTGATGTAACCTCTAACTACGACGTCTGGAAAGCCAAAATGACTTGCCTTCTAGATGAGCATAGTTTGAAGACGTACGCAGAAAATGTTATAGCCGTACTTGCAAATCAACAAAAACTAGAGAACTATAAGTAAGGAATTGCCAAAGCGAAGAGCATGATTCTCGATCGAGTTCGAGATCACATAGTTCTGCATGTCTCCATCGCAAAGCTTTTCCAAGATTCTTCCGAGAACCAAAACATTCAAGGAGAAGTTTAGGACTACAAAAATGCAAAAGGGTGAGAGTGTGTCTCCTTATCTCACCAGAATTCAGAATGTTCAAGATGAGCTTGCAGCGGTTGGAGAGACACCTTCTGACAATGAGCTAGTGGGTATAGCTCTCAACGGTTTCATGAAGGAGTGGGCAACATTCTTTCAGGGAATCATTGGACAAGATCAGGTACCAGGTTGGGATCGCTTGTGGAGTGATTACACTTAGGAAGAGATGAGACTTGCTCTTGTGGAGGGTACTACCAGCGACAACAGTGGTAAAGGACTGAAGGTTGTGAAAGATGAGGAGAACGTAGCCCTTGTGTATAAAGGGAAGGCAAAGAAAGCTCCCAGTCAGGGACAAGGCTCAGAGGGAGGAGAAAAGAAGAAGAAAGATCTGTCGATGATCAAGTGCTTCAGATGTGGTGAGTTTGGTCACTACAACACCCAGTGTCCTCAAGGGATGAAGGGCTAGAAGGAGACGCAAGAGTAGACAACAACTTGGGTGGAGATGGATGAGCTGACCTCCAGGTTGGAGGAGTTTGCATTAGTAGCAGCTATACCTCCAGATGGAGGAGGAGCATGATGTTTAAGAGTTGCAGGTCAGGCAAGATCCATATGAGGAGCAACAACCTGATCCAGTTATTGCAGGTTCCTGATGACGATCAATGCCCTTGCTACAAGGGCCCATAGTATTCAGTAGCAGATGGATCATGATGTTGAGTAGGCGCAGTCAGATGTTGAGGGACAGTTGCAGAGCTAGTTGTAGTCAGTTAATAAAGGGGCGCATAGTTAGATGCAGTGTTGACAGTTACTCAATAGGTAGTGCAGAGACTAGTTGCAGTCCGAGACTCAGGAGACAGTAGCGTAATCCAATTGCAAGATCCATAGATCAATTCTTAGTTGCAATAGTTGCAACAGAAGCAACAACATGAGATCAGTTGTAGTACAGGCAGAGATGGCAGCAGTGCAGTGTCAGCAACATCGCAAATGTAGAGTGGTTCAACTACAGAGTTAGTAGATGAATCAGAGTATGCGCAATAGCTTGGTGGATAGTGATAAGATGTTATAGATGTCAGACATTAGTAGCGTGAGAGAAGATGTTATGGGAGAGAACTCCTTCCTCAGTGTAACCAGGTTTGGTCTTCATTAAATGTATTTGAGTCATCTTGTAATGTACTTATCAAAAGAATAAAGAAAAGAATTTATTATTGTAATTATTATGACTTATTAAAGCATGGATTTCATGCTTGGGTCACCATGTTTTAGGTCAAAGTCCCGATTGAGGACTTCTAGGATTTATTCTGAGTCAATAGAGTCATTGTACTTTTAAAGAGACCCTTCTTGGGATTTTGAATCATGTAAAAAGGTTTAGTATTGAGTCAAATATAATTTATGTATCCTCCACATCAAGTCGGCCTAGAAGAGATCAAGTCAGCCTAAGGACATCAATTCGACCTCCCTTGAAGCCTATAAATAAAAGAAAGTCGAATTCATTTGGTGAATCTCATCTCAAGCAAGTTCAATATCTCTAAGGGAGCCGAAGAAGTGCGAAGTGTGTCTAAGGAAGCCAAAGGAAGTGTGAGTTGGGTGGAGTCTAAGGAGAAGAAGAAAAAATAAACTTTGGCGCCTCTCTCTTTGTTTCATGCCCTAGTTTTGGAGATTGAAGTCTTCCAAGTTTTGCTGATGCCGGAAGCTGCTACATAGTCGAAGTTTCTGGAAGAGAGGTCGAAGATCTGGGAGGCTGACTTGGTGTGGAGGGAAGGTTTGGTCTTTGTCTAGGGTGAAGAGTCTCAAAGAATACTATTGAAAGGAAGATAATTTTTAACTAGGTTTTCCTCTCAAGGGGGGTTTTCCCTGGTATAGTGCCTATATCTGGTGTTCATTGTGTTATGTGCTTTTGCTTTGGTAATTGCTCGATGAACTAAAAGAAAGAAGATATAAAGAAAACCTAATAAGAAGTCAAGAACATCACAATTAATTATGAAGAATAAGAAAATCTTTCTGCCTTTCTGATTTTCTAACATGGTTTCAGAGGTTTGGTGAAGAAAGAAAGAAAAAGGTAGCCTCAAGCACTTGATCAAGGAACCATTCAAAAGGATTATCTCAGGAAAAGAGTCTACTATATTCAAGGAAGATTTGTAACACAATCAAGAGAGAGAACAAACTTGAAGGAGCCTCAATTTATAGATATTGGAAAAAGAGGATTGACCTCATCCTTGAAAAGAACAAAGTACTTGACTTGGTCAAAGGAAAAGTTAAGAAGCCTATAGATGACTCTAGTGATGTTGACAAAGTAAAATTCAGATAATTAGAATTGGTGTCCATGACTCTAATGGTAGAAGGAATAAAGGACAATCTTGTCCCATTTATAGCCAACATCAATCATGCTCAAGAAATGTATGAAGGCTTGTCAAAGTTATTCACTATTAAGAACATTGGTCAAGTGTCAAGCTTGAAGAATGAACTAAGGACCACAAAGATGACTAAAGAAGATATAGTGGCCTCCTTCTTTGTGAAGATAACAAGAATCAAAGATGATCTTTTGGCCATTGATGAAATTTTTCCAAACAAAGAACTCATGATCACTGCTCTATTAGGATTTCCACCTACTTGGGGTGCATTTGCTGCAAGTCTTAATAGTTGGAAGGAAGCTCCCACCTTTGAAGAAATATGGACTGCCTGCAGTCAGGAAGAATTGAGGATCTCATTAGTTGCCAATTCTGAAGATGTTTTAAATGCCTACATTGCTCAACATAAAGGAAAGAAATCGAAAGGACAAAGGAAGAAAGTTGACATGTCCAAGGTAGAATGCTATCAATGTCATAAGAAGGGTCACTACAAGAGTGACTGTCTAGACAATCCAAGAAACAAGAAGAGAGAAAGAGATCAAGCCAATGTTGCTGAAGAGGAAGACCTAAAGAAAGCCATACCCGAAGAATTTGACATAAGGGACTTACACTACTAAGTCTTTTGCTTGTAGCCTTAGATATCTTATTTTATATTTTTGATGTTTTAGAATTTATAGGTTTTTAATATGTTTTTGGAAAAAGACATTTATAGGTATCCCTCAAGCTTTGGAGGGAGCCCCCAACAACACCCAAAGATAAGTATCTCATTTCCTTTCAATTTTTGGTTTCATGTACTCATTTAGTTGTGATTATGTTAAATACTAATCATGATTCTCCTTCTATTGTCTTGATTAGGAAAACATTTGCTATATTCTCAAGGAGTATGAAAAAGGACCTCTCAAGACAAGGTTTGTCTAGGAACAAATGTATGCTTTAAAACATTGATTTCTTTATAATAATTGTTTATTCATTTGACAATCTATTACTAACATTGTTGTGACTAGCTATAGTGAATCATATTGATTCTTATTTTGGGAGATTCATCACTTGATAAATCTACCCCCACTCCTATTCTTTACTGATTTTATAGAACCCTAGACAGGTTCTTTGGAAAACCCTAACCTAAGGATATTCTAAGGATATACTTAATATCTGAAACCCTAAAACTGCTTAAGGTTATTGAGAAATGCTATCTGAAGTTTTTGTTAATGATGTCATGTTTAGGGTTTTGGTATGATTAGGAAAACTGTAATATTCCTAATGGAAATATAAAATATTAAACAAAGCAAACATAGCAGAAACACATACAAAAATTTACAACACATCTAAAAACCAGAAATCTCCGTGAACTGTGCTGATCTGAGCCATTTTATTAATAAATAAGATGGTACACTGTGGCGCTGGAAAGATTGTACCTGGGCTTGCTTAAGGCAAGCTAGCTAAGCCCAAATGAACAAAAAAAAATCCCTCTCATATTTGCTGTTGCTCTTTCCTGGCTCTGCGTTGAAACTAGCCATAAAATATGCTGTTGGCTACAAAGAGTTGCTGCTAGGGCCTCCTCAGATGCTCAAAAAATTCTGGGAAATTAACCTCGGGCTCTCCACCAATAACCCACAAAAACCCACGAAGCAATTGGCCAAATATTGACCTCAGAATTTTGGCCCAAACTTGCCTTAGATCCTCTAGCTGTTGGCTGAATTGGGACCCCTGTTTGACCACTCAAATTTGCCCATAAAATTATGCCAAATTATTTTTGAGGTCCTTGTCAAAAACCCAGAAAAACTGAGAAAGGGTTTGTCCTAGTTTTGATGCTCCAAAATTGACCCCAAATGCTTGGCCCTCCTCCACAAGTAGAAGATGTAACTTGTAGCAAATATTGTGTTTGTTGCTTTGCCAAAATGCTGGAAAAGGCCACGAAATGCCTCCCCGGACTCCACCTCAAGTTTTAGGCCAAAACTCCCTTCACTCCTCAACTCCCAAGTGTGTCTCCTCCAAGCACTGTGCAATTCCTATGTTGTTGCTATTGCTCCCCCACACAAACTCACACTCCCACTATTGGAACAATCAGAAAAAGATGGAACTTCCTCCTTGGGATGACAGTCGAAGTCCACCGAAGCAAGGGTTGAGATCTCCGCTTGGAGACACTCGTGTGCTAAACAACACTTGCAAACTTGGCTTCCGCTCAAGCGTGCTATGTCAAAGACAAGTTTCTAAATAGATGAATGAATGACCAAAATGAGTGCCTCTTGCTCTATTTATCAAAGAGCCTCCAAGATGCCCATGTAGGCCCAACTTGACTTTCCCCCACCAACTTCGCTCCAATGAGATCGTACTCCACATGTGGATCGTAATTCTCCATGGGGTGGCCCCCACGCTCCACTAGAGCCGCAATATTTACCTTCCTTCCTAATCTTTGGGCCCCCACTTAATCCCAAAATTCACGTGGGACCTCTAAACCCACATTTTATAAGTGCAAACATGAAATAAGACAAAATTGGGCAAGATTGATATTTCCTTTAGCAATATTGCTAAGTAGGAATATCACAGTCCTCCTCGCCAAAACGTTGCTTGTGCTTAAGCTACTGTCGAACAACCACTCTCTCCATGCTGACCTAATTACTAATGTGAGCAATACCGGGGTCCCAATTATGCCACTGAGCCACTCTCGATCCCTGTGTTGACTTATCATAAAGGTGTCCCAATGGCTTATCTGGGTGACCTCCCCCTGTGGGAACCTACTCTCCCCAATCCGTAACCCAAGTGCTCAACCCTGTAGCTCCCAGGTCCCAAACTAATCTCAAAGTGAGTCCATCAAGTGGATGTTGCCCCGACTTGGTCATATCTGTGACCCACTCGTGCTCTTGCAAAATCATCCACTCTAGTAAACCTCCACTACACTCCCAATAAGGGAAAATTCCACTGCGTGCAGGGCTATTCTGCCAGGGTACCTGCCAAGCTTTCCATCTATCGATGCACGCCCAAACCCCTATCGAAATAATAGCGAGAATGACCTTCCTTGCCCGTAGTGATCACCCTGGTGGTTTCTGACCTGTCATCTGGAGGAGGATGCAATCCTGTCTCTGTCATCCCCATGATCCTCCCAAAACAAGGTAGTTCTCTAACCCAATGGATCCTTGGATTCCACTACTAGGTTGGAGGCCCATCTCTCCCAATTCCTGGTGCTTGCCACTGAGTAGTGCCAATGACTGCCAAAACCCATACGTGCCAATCATCCTGCCATACTAGCGCAGTGCCCCAAGTCATGAACGAATCTCTAAGGGGCAAACTACTCTCCGTGCAACTGAAACCCAATGGAAGACCTGTACGATCTTTCCCTGTAGAAGCTAGCACATCCCTGAATGTGGTTGAATTGCCAAGCCTTAAGATGCTGAGATCCCATGCTGATCGCAAAAGGAAACTGTCATGCTGACACTGCGACTCTCTAGTCATAACCGGCGGTGCAACATGCTCATACTGCCCACTGTGTGCGGACTGTATCCTCCTCTCCTAAGGCTTTGTGGTGAAAAATATGTGAGAGCTAAGCTCGTCCTGTCCGGGCTTCTCCTTGATGCTGATATCTACACCTCTACTGCCGATCTCGATTCTGAGCAATAACATGATAAGTCTTCCTTGCCATGTAATGGAGGTCTCAGTGATCCCCCATGTGTCAAGCCCAAGGTGAATTGGATCACCCTCTGCCATGACCTTGCTCATCACCAAGGGGAGTGATCCACCCGCCAACCGAATCCCTGGATCCCCCAAACATACTGGGATCTCATAACTCCCACTCAAGGAATGTCGGTGTGTAGTGCTGCTACCTGCTAGAACCGATCTGACCCTCATCTTTGATCCTTGTATGTATCCTATGGGTGGACCCCAGGTATCAGAAGTATGTCCCGCACAAACCAACCTACCTTGCTCCTGCCAAACCACATAGTGTAGTCTGCTATCCCAACTCTTGACCATACATCTGGATACTGCTCGGAGTATGGGTGCCCTCTTGTAGACGAAGTCTACCATCCACCGTCCCTCAAGCTCCTATGAAACCTCAGACTATCTCGCCTGAAGTGCATCATGCAGCTCCCTTGCAATCGACTCACCTTATGTGAGCCCAAGAGTAGAACCCATGCTACGTTGGCAATAAACAAAGTCGTTCCTATGCCTGCATTTGTCAGCCCGTGCCTGCACCAAACATCTCAACGGAAGAGTCATGGGTGGGGAGATCCCCAAGGGTAGGATCAAGAATTTGCTTGGGTACTGAAGAATAACCCTATGGGTGCCCCTCTCTGTCTCGGATATGTTGATAAACCAAGACCTGTCTCTGTACACCACAAGATATCCCCAGTTACCACTATACCACCCTGTACCTTCCCGTGCCCTATTTGTGTCAAGGCACTAGTCACTCCCTGCATGTACTCAATGTGATGTAAGACACTCCTACTCCATAACACAATCTAACACACTATGGTACACCACCATGCACCTCCATGTTTACCGGTAGTCCACTGCTCAACGCTAGATTCTCCCACATATCCCTGGATGTGATGGCCTAAAGCTGTGTCTCTACATGTTGGACCACACCTGATTGGTATCATCACCTCCACCATCGCATCACTATATGCGCTGATGAATGGATCTTCTCTCCAAATCCTCCCTAAGGGATCCGAGAAGTGAATCTCCCTATGTGTCAGCAGTGATGCCACCACTACTCTGCTCTTCCGTTTCCTCTGTGCCCCACACAAAAGTGAAGAGTACCCAACTCCATACAAGGAACCGTCTGGTGGCCTGCCAATGCCACCTCCTTTGACAAACTCCTTCCAGAGTATGCTGATCACCTGGTGATCCGTGTACAGACGTCATACCAAGAAAAACCAAAGGCGTTTGTCCATAAACTGGTTGGCCAATGGTGTTGACTGAGACTCCCCTAGCGAATGTGCACGCTCAACTGCTAGGTCAAATGTACCATCTAGGTTGTAGTCAACTGACATACCTATGAATGATAGGTAGTCGCATCCAGACCCCATTGCCAGTTTGTGCTTTCAGTATCCCCAGTGCCTGGAAGGTCTTGCTGAGCTACACCCAGGTCCACCACCATCTTCATAGCCCACTCCACAGGGTACCAACTCAAAATGTCTCGCTATCCAACCCCAAGAGAGGGATCAAATGCATGAACTCCTGCACATAGAACAACCCCAACATGTGGATGTTGCGCCCTGTGCAACTCCGATCGGCTCATCCCGCTATCCAGGTCAACACATGAGATTTGACTAGGTAGCTCCATCTCCCTCTCTCCAATGGGAAAAGGTGACCCAATAGTGCTGCTAACCTGGTTATCCCCTCCAGTATGTCTAGACAACTCTGCCTCCCTCAACCCAATGTGTAGGGGTGGGCTGATAACGCTGTAGATCTTGCCATTGTGCCTCTGAAGCGAACTGTGATGGAATCCCAACGTGTGGTCTCTATGTTGCCCTTCATCAATGGCTAGCCCAAAGGATGGCTGCACATCCTCCTCCATCATGGGCTCGACATGAGCCTGCAACTACTACTCCATAGACAACCCAACATGCAAGACATGCTCACCATTGAGTTGTAGGTGTTTGTCGTCTGACAACTTTGTCATAGATCTGGATGTCGCTGTACCTATTGGCTCTTCATCAACAATGGAGATGTCCCCTAACACCTCATCAACCTGTGGTGCACTACTATCTCCTGAGAACTCGGTCACTACCCGTGATACCTCAACAACAGATGGCATCTCATCAATGGGTGTATGCTCAACTGTCTCCTTGCCAACCATGGCTCCTTGAACTAATCTCTCGTCTTCTTCCTTAATCCTCCTCATTATCCCAGCAAAATTCCGCTGAATCTCTATTAGTTTGTGCATGCCTCTTAGTTCATAGAACTCCCAAAAAGAGGGACGCCCGAATGCCATGACCCAATGATTGGTGTGCCCTTCAGTATGCTCCCAATAACTCCACATCAGTTGCAATCATGTTTGGATTCTCAATTGCGGAATTAATCAACTTCTCCCCCATATCAACCATCATTTGTTGCATCCTAATTAGCTCATTCAAGGTTACCGCCATGTTGTTTGATTCTAACCTTTCTTTGGATTCCATAATTTCTTAGCTTTTTATTCTGGTCTTGTCATAGAACGAAGGGTTTCCCACAGGTGAGCCAAGATTATGCTCTAATACCACTGTAATATTCCAAATGGAAATATACAATGTTAAACAAAGAAAACATAGCAGAAATACATACAAAAATTTACAACACATATAACAACCAGAGATCTCCATGAATTGTGGTGATTTGAACCATTTTATTAATAATTAAGAGGGTACAATGAGGTGCTGGAAAGACTGCACCTGGGCTTGCTCAAGGCAAGACAGCTAAGCCCAAATGAACAATAACAAATCCCTGTAAAATTTGCTGCTGCTCTCTCCTGGCTTTGCATTGAAACTATCCAGAAAATACACTGCTGGCTGCAAAGAATCGCTGCTAGGGCCTCCTCAGTTGCTCAGAAAATTCCGGGAAACTAACCCTGATCTCTCCACCAATAACTCACGCCAAATGTTGACCTCGGAATTTCGGCCCAAATTTCCCCTAGCTCTTCTAGCTGCTGATTGAATTGGCACCCCTGTTTGACCCCTCAAATCTACCTAGAAAATTCTGCGAAAATATTTCTGAGGTCCTTATGAAAAGCCCAGAAAACCCAAAAAGGGTTTGTCCTAGTTTTGATGCTCCAGAATTGACCCCAAATGCTTGACCCTTCTCCACAAGTGTTGAAGTTTCTAAGTTTATTTAGTTTAGAAACCCTTCATGCACTTTTTCTAATTTATTCCTACCTACTTGTTATTTTTCTTTAACAAGTTATTTACAAAGTAAATACTGAAAATAAACACCAGTGCATGCTGAACATATTACAGATCAGCAACTAAAAGAAACAAGAACAAACACACCATATGACACCATTATTTTTGGACCAATGTCCCCGGAAAAACCCAATGCGGGAAAACCGGTGTAGCTATCTGAGAGTTTTCTTATTAAGCAATATCATAGTACAATCTGGGTGCCGAAACTGGCCTACCCAACAGAGAATTTCCTTAGCAGCTATACCTCACAGTTTGAGAGAAATCTCTTGGTTGAAACCCCAGAAAATCCTTCTGGCAACTCCTTAGAACAAAACTGCTCTGCAACCTAGCGTCTGCCCAATCTGGACTACGTCAGTCCCTCTCTGTCTCACGCTGGCCTTGTGTCAGCCTTTCTTGGCCTGCGTCAGCCCAAGGAGGCCCTGCATCAGCTTCCTGGGCCTCTGCGTCAGACATTCTGTCCTCTCTGGTGTTCTGAGCAGCACTTGGCTGCCTCTGCGTTGCCCTGCGTGAGCCCTTGTTGGCTCTGCGTCACTCTTCTTGGCTGCTGCGCTGCTCTCCCTGCACAATCTCTGCCTAAGTCACAGGACACGTCCAAAAGGGTCCCGTGTCCCGTATTTTACGTATTGGACACGAAAACGGCCCTAATACGTGTCGAATACGTTTTTTAACGTGTCCTGGAAATTGAATACGTATTCTATGGTTTTCTTCGTGTCCTGAAATTTCGAAAACGCGTATTTCGTTTGTTGAAAACGTAGCCCTAACGTATTTCGTCCGGTTGAATATGTATGCTGCAAAAAGTGTAATTTAGAGGCCGCGCGATGGATTTTTGCGGGTTATTTTCGTCCTGTGCTGTCTGGCGCTGTCGTGTGGAGGAGTCTGGAGCCTGGAGCAGATTGTGGTGCGGCTGGTGTGATTGCTGTGCACTTGCAGCGTTCAAGACCGGCCCGTAAACCGGTGCAGCGTTCATTGTGGCTCGTGGGTAAGCTCTGTTCAGTGTTCATTGTTAGATAGCTCCCCTTTTTAATGAAGTGGCCTCCTTAAGAGCTGACAGAAATTAGTTCTGGGCCAGAATGTATATCAGCAAGAATATTAGCATCACATAGTCATTTTAATCAAGTTCAGTGCACCAAATTAATATTCGTCAACACATTCCAGCTCAGGTACAATGTTTCACAGGACCCAACACAACTTACTCGCTGGAATGAAGATATTACAGCCATATAAACCACATTTACCCCAATGTAAATTACTCAAAAATGTATATCATCAGAATAGTGACATTACGTACTTAATTGAGCAAGAGTACAGTGCACAGAAATGAAAGAGGAACCTGGTCCATATCAGTGGGAAATATATTGATAGAATGGTGGCTCTTCTTATGGTGTAGCAGTGATCCCTTTTCCGAATAAAGGATATTCTACATGCTGTTCTGATATACATATTAGGCCAGAATTACAATAAAAACTGATAGGAAAGAGACTGATATCAGATTTAAGAAGACACAGACCTTACATTTAATTCAGCCATACAGACAAAATAAAAGAGGTAAAGAGAACCTGAAATACACAGTGAATTCTTAAGGCAGTGGACAGTCTTATATTGTTTGCAAAATTGCAGAGTATAAAGTGGAAGAAAACCCTCCTAATCTCTGTCTTCCTCTTCCACAACACGTCCAGAACTCCTCCAGTAAATCTGAGATAGTTTGGAATTCTAGTTCATTACCCTTTTTATCCAAAATTTTGAGACTTTAGATCCAGATATGATACTGATAAAATCTGAGATTTAAATATGGCCTGGTTAGTAGCCTTTTCCAATAGAACATTAGAAAGCTCATTTGTTTATATAACTTGATGATCCTATTGGGTTGACCGTTGAATTGTGTTGGAAGGCTTACATTTTTGTTTTGAATGTGTGTAAAATTGGCTGTCGTATATTTTTGGAACAGCCTCAAAAACAATTATCTAGTGGTATTTTTGAGGTCTTCAATTGACTTGAGATTTTTGTATACCTTTTTTTAAGTTGGTGCCATATTTCAATCAAACCCCCAAAAGATCTGCATATTCATTGGATCTATATTGTTCAACTCTACTGTACACAGTATCTATGTTCGTTTGTCTTTTGAGATGAATAAAACATGATTTGAGCCCCCCGCTGTTTCATGCATTTTATGCCCATTACTTCTGTCAAATCTTGCAATGCCTGCATGGAACTTGGCACTGATAAGGGAGATGTACGCACAGGTAACAGGATGATATCAGCTCTCACACCCAGGCAGAGGTATCACGGCCTGTTTGTTTTCAAGGCAGCCTCCAAATCTGCAATATGTCCCTCACACCAAAGAGAAAACTCAAACTTGGACCCTTCAATAAGAGTACGCTCAGCCAGGAGTAAATAAAGCCTTGATGCGGATATAGACTTGGTCTCTCAAAAAACAGAACTTGGCCCATAAGTCAGAACTTTTTACCCTTCAGAAGTAGAACTGTTTACTTCAACTCAGTCATGTACCAAACTTCTGGCCCTTTCACTGCTGGAAATTCATCATTACATCACTGACTAATTGTGGTGATTACACTCTTGAAAGTTGATAACATACTATTCATGGTAACAATTTGTCCTAGATTACTGTGGTAAATGTGCTTGTATCAGTTCACTGCTCACTCATGTCATTGATTACAACTCTGCTCTTGAATTACTGTGGTAAAATGAGCCTTAAGGCTGGTATATTTCCCCAATATTCAAGTGTTGTGGATATACCATTACTCACTGCCCATTCACTGTTTGTGTGCACATATTGAATCATATAACAGTTCTGAGTTTCAGTTAACTTTATAAGTTTATAAATTATAACTTATAAGTTTATAAATTATATATATATTTTTATTAAATATATATAAAACGTGTCCCCCGTGTACTGTTTCCGGGTCGCTGCGTTTCGTATTGAATACTCGTATTTACGTGTCCTCCGTGTCTCGTGTCCTCGTGTCATGTGACTTAGATCTCTGCCTTCTCTGTTTCTTTGTACTCAATGCCCCTCAGCTGCTCTCCCGATGACTGATTCTATCTCTCTTAGCAAACCCTACTCTTGAGAATAGAATCTTTGATCACTCTGGTGTACTCTCCAAGTGACCCTCAAGCCTCCTCTTATACTTTTTCTGTTGACATCTCAACGACCGAGATTATGTCCCTAATCAACGGCTAAGATTAGATCTGGCTTGATCCATGTCTTTTGGACCATTCTAACACAAATTCATATTAATACACATTAATATTTTAATTACCCTAAGTTTAGACTTAAGGACTCTATTAAAAATATTAATTATTTTAATATCTCCTGATATGTTTAGAATCTGCCCAAACCCTTTCTAGGTATTGGAGATCTCATGTGCCCCAACCTCTCCACCAAATTTCGTGGCTAGATATGCTACCCCAAATCAACAACAAGTAGAAAATGTAACCTGTAGCAAATGTTACGTTTTCTACTCTGCCACAATGGTGGAAAAGGCCCCAAAACGCTTCCATGGACTCCACCTCAAGTTTTAGGCCCAAACCCTTCACTTCTCAACTCCCAAGTGTGTCTCCTCCAAGCATTGTGTAGTCCCTGCGCTGCTGCTAGTGTCTTCCCCACACAAACTCGTACTCCCATTGCTGGAACAATCGGAAAGGGATGAAACTCCCTCCTTGGGCTAGTAGTCGAAGTCCACCAAAGCAAGGGTTGAGATCTCTGCTCGGAGACACTTGTGTGCTAAACAATACTTGTAGACTTGGCTTCTGCTCAAGCATGCTATGTCAAAGACAATTTTCTGAATAGATGAATGAATGACCAAAATGAGTGCCTCTTGCTCTATTTATCAAAGAGCCTCCAAGATGCCCATGTGGGCCTAGCTCGACTTCCCCTACCAACTTCTCTCCAATGAGATCGTACTCCACATGTGGACTGTAATTCTCCACGGGGTGGCCCCCACGCTCCACTAGAGCCGCAATATTTCCCAAAAATAATGTGGGACTTTTAAACCCACATCTCCTAAGTGCAAACATGAAATAAGACAAAATTGGGGAAGATTGATATTTCCCTTAGCAATATTGCTAAGCGGGAATATCACAAGGTCCTAACTTGTTAGGGTTGAATGATAAAGTCTAAAAATCCTGAACCTTTGGAATATTGATAATCTTGGCTTAGCTATGTTGAAACCCTAACTCATTAGGGTTTTGTGGAATGTGTAAGCAAGACCCTTGTAATGTCTTAGAAATAATTTCCCTTGATATGTGTGTGTTTGTCCAATTAAACCCTAGTCTAATCAAGTTTGTTGTATGTCTAACTCTTATTGATCTTTCTGAAGTTGGGTTTGACCAATGTTGCACGAAGCAGGGACATTTTTTGTAAGCGGGGATGCAAAAGTCATTTCCCAAAAATCTAGGAAGCGAAGCATCTTGGAAGCGTCTACTATACATATATATATTTATATTTTTTTGCATTTATGTTAAAAAGACATCCAAAATACCAAATTAGTTGTAGAAGACATGAAAACATACATATTTTTACATAAATCAAGATACATATGGCATCCATTGTACATCAATGATTAATTATTCCAACATCAACCATCTAGAATCTAGATTCCTCTTCTCTTGTTGAGCCTTTGCCTCTACTTCAATTTTATAGGGATATTAGTCAACATTGCTAATTTTGATCAAGCAATCTAATCCAACCCTTATAATATGGTAGAGAATGATTAACATGCCTAATCAATGATTTTGACTTGAGTGAAGGGTACATAATTGCTAAGGTCATGACAAAGGAGTTCATCAATCAAAAACACCAACACTGGAGTGCATATAGGGCTTGGTGCTCTTGATTAAATGCCAATCACATGCCCTCATACATGATATAATCCAATGAAATGTCACAATCCCATTGATCCTGAAAACTGTTAAGTCTGCTCAATTTTGAATGGGCTATGAAATTCTATTTTCTCTATATGAAGTCTGATGAGGTTGGAACCACTCTCAAACATCCTGAGTCATTTCATGGTAATGTTAAAAATTTAAGTAAAAGGATGGAAATGAAAGTCTCATTTATCTTTCATTTCCATCCTTTTACTTTAAGAATTTAACATTACCATTAGGGAGCATCTAGGAAGCATTTAGGGAGCATCAAGGGGCACTTAGGAGTATTCAGAAAGTGTAGTTCCTCATATAACAGTTCAAAATTACCCAAAAAAACAAAAAGAGCCTTACGGAACCGTGTGAACCATCCACCTTCTCTCGGATTTGCCCGTGATCCGCGGATGAAGCAGTAGGAACCGCAGATCGGGCCCCCACAGATCCAATTTTACAGGAATTGCCAAAAAAAGGCAGAACCGCAGATCCGATTTTTGGATTTGTTGTTCCGACAAAGGATCGGTGGCAGATCCGTACGAGACGCGGTTCTGCCTCTAGATCCTTGGGGGGACAATTCCTGCAACTATGGGTTTGACTAACACATGATATGAAATGCCTATGCATGATGAGGAAGTCCTAGATGTATGAGTTGACTTATTTGCCAATAGTTATGAATCCTAGGGTTTGGAACTAAGTCCTAGTCAAAGTTTGTCTTTCTAGGATGATAATATTTGTGGAATTCTAGGGTTTTGGAGTTGAACCTTAGTAGAAGTAAAAATATCTGATGTATGATAATGATATAATGATTTGAGATTTGTGTAAGATTGTTGAAATTTGAGTTTTGGTTCGGATTGATGTTTGATTGAAAATCTAGGGTTTGCAACTAACCCTAGTGGAACCTGATCATGATAATGACTAAGTTATGATTGGTATGAAATCTGGGTTTGTATGAATCCCTAGTGGAAATTCTAACATACGAATTCTGAAAGTTGTTAGATGCCTTGCAAATCTATATTTGTTGGAATTGTTTCTAGGGTTTTCTATATGTTGTAATAGGGTATGTCATACCTTTGAAAGAAACATTGAAACCCTAGATGTAATGAAAGTTGTTATGAAGTAGTCTAGGGTTTATGACAAAGTCCCTAGGAAGATGTTGAAGAATATGCGTTTCTTGTTTAAGTTTGGGTATCTGATATATGTAAGGTTGAAATGGTTCCGTAATTTTGACACGGCTAACTTCATGCTTCTATAGTTTTGGTTGTACTTGCTATCTAAGTTGTGCAGGTACACAATCTTCAATATGGTGAAGATGGTCGTTGATGTGATAAGCATGATGAGGATGATGATAACTCTGATGAAATGGTTGGAAGCCACGAAAAATTCTCCGATGATGAAAAGAAGAAGAGATCTCCCTAAGATTAAGAGGGAGTCTGGATAAAGAGACGCTCCCTGATTGAGAGGGAGGGCATAGCTTGGTTTTGATTGAAGAATGAATTTTGGAGGATATGTTGCTGCATGGAAAGTAGGAAAGGAAAGTGTATGATTGAGGAATCTTTTGTCAGAGATTCGGTTGATAGTCCTACTATGAAAAGTTGAGAAGCAACATCAAGTTGTCTGGGAGACCCCGAAGGTTTGTATTTGATTATGTACATATGAAAGTATATTATTGATTGGGGTTGTGTTTGTGAAGTTGAATCTCTCGAAGGTGTTGATAGCATGCTGGTTACCAAATAGTTTGATTGGGAGAGATTGGTTATCCTTGATCTATTGGATCTAGGAGTGTCGAGGCTTTGTGAGTGAAGCATTGCTTGGGAGGACATCTGGCCGACTCTTTGTGTTGATGTCTAGGTCCCGGAGTTGGAAAAGGTGGTGTTGATTATAGAGCTATGTTTTTGGATACACACCTGGATCTTTGGGTTGGTGGTTAGTAAGTAAGCCTGATGGTATCTAGAGAGGTTGAAAGCTTGAGTCCATCTTATTCCCACTTGGATAGATTGCTCTGGTCAGGAATCTAGTCCGTGGCATTGCGGTGCCTAAATTGTTGAGAGACCAATGGATAGATTGCCCTGGTCAAGGATCTAGTCCATGGCATTGCGGTGCCTAAAGTTCTTCATGGTTCATATAGTTGACATCTTCCTTGTACTTGTATATGATGAATACCTACCTAGTTAAGAGGGAGTGTTGGGAAATGTAGCTAGGTTCGGTCTTCATTAAATGTATTTGAGTCATCTTGTCATGTACTTGTCAAAAGAATAAAGAAAATAATTTATTATTATTTTTATTGTGACTTGTTAAAGGACGGGTTTCATGCTTGGATCACCATGTTTTAGGTCAAAGTCCCCATTGAGGACTTCTAGTATTTATTCTGAGTCAATAGAGTCATTGTACTTTTAAAGAGACCCTTCTTGGGCTTTTGAATCATGTAAAAAGGTTAAGTATTGAGTCAAATATAATTTATGTATCCTCTACATCAAGTCAGCCTAGAAGAGATCAAGTCAGCCTACGGATCTCAATTCGACCTCCCTTGAAGCCTATAAATAGAAGCATGTCGAATTCATTTGGTGAATCTCATCTCAAGCAAGTTTGATATCTCTAAGGAAGCCGAAGAAGTGCGAAGTGTGGCTAAGGAAGCCAAAGGAAGTGTGAGTTGGGTGGAGTCTAAGGAGAAGAAAAAAAATGAAATTTTGGTGCATCTCTCATTGTTTCGTGTCCTAGTTTGGGAGATCGAAGTCATCCAAGTTTTGCTGATGCCGGACGCTGCCTGATGCTGAAAGCTGCTACATAGTCGAATTTGCTGGAAGAGAGGTCAAAGATCTGGGAGGCTAACTTGGTGTGGAGGGAAGGTTTGGTCTTTGTCTAGGGTGAAGAGTCTCAAGGAATAGTATTGAAAGGAAGAAAATTTTTGACCCCTCGAGGGGTGTTTTGCCCTGGCATAATGCTTATCTCTGGTGTCCATTGTTTTATGTGCTTTTTCTTTAGTAATTGTCTGATGAACTAAAAGAAAGAAGATATAAAGAAAACCTATTAAGAAGTCAAGAACATCACAAGTAATTATCAAGAATAAGAAAATCTTTCTGATTTTCTAACAGAGGGAGTGTTAGCTTTTGTAGCATCAAACATGTGTGTTCTAGTCTCCATTTGTGTCAGAGAGGCTAAGAACATGAGATCTTCAAAGTGTAGAAAAGGTTGTGTGAGATAAGCTCGCAAAACGCCTTAATTAAATTAATTAACCATCATTTAAATTTTTCCTAAGTTGAACTTAGGAACACTGGTTAATTAATAGGAATTAATTAAGGAAAGGTGAGAAAGCTCTAAAAACTCACACATATTGAGTTTGAGTTGATGTTAGCTGTTGATAACGATTTAATCATGGTCGTTGGTGATCCAACGAGAGATTATAAGAGTGGGTCGATGGGGATGGAGATGATACAGTTGTGAGACACAGGGAGAGTGAGTTCCTTGGCAGATCGAGTTATCTAGTTGTAGAGATCGAGCAAGGAAGAAGAGTTCGAGCCAGAAGGAGAGCAGAAGCAAGTGGGAGCAGCAACAGAGAAATTTAAGAGGAATTTTCTAGTGATTTCCAGTTCCATAGAGCCAACAGAGAGGAGGCCGAAATGTTCTGCAGAGAAGCTGTCCAGGTGGTGCGAGTTAGCCAGATTAGCAGTGCGAGTAACCGGGAAGAGTTCAGATCAACTACTGGAGGCCGGAAAGTCATTCGAGAAGGCAGAGCGAAATTTTCCAACATTAGGAGATGGATAGACGACCAGTTTGAAGTAGTTCTAGGAGGCCGTACTAACCGTGCAGGCCAAGAGTGTGAGCAGCCAGTCTGACAGTGTGAGTAGGCCAGAGGGAGGCTCAATGATTTTGCAGAAGGGAGAAATTTTTCTCCAAATTATTTTGCTGAGATTACTGCTGGAGGATGGCCAGATTGGCATCCAAATTATTGTACTCAGATTTTGCTGCTACATAATAATAAACTAAACCCTCATCTACTGTACCGGTTTTCCCTTTAGTGTTTTTCCTAGGACTTTTGTCCAAAATATTGGTGTTGTTTTTATTGTGTGTGCATTTATTTTTCTCAGGTCCAGTTTATTTTCTGCAGCGTAATTTTATTGTCAAGGATTGCAGTGTGATTTATTCGTTATTTTCCATAACAAATAAATTGCATAATTAATCAGTTAGAAGAATAAATTCTAGTTGCTGCAATTTGAAGAATTTTCACAATTTTGACAAAGGGTCGCATCCATTCAACTAGTGGGGCCGACCTAACTTTTGGAGCCTACATGAGCTTCAAAAAATAATAATTTTATTTCTTTTAATTTGGCCATCTTGAATATCGACCACAATTACCAAAAATCAACACATTAGATGGTAATTCCAAAGGGCCAAGTTCATTGTATGGGGTTCGAATTTCTCCTTGCATGACATCTGAGTATTGCCATAAACATCTTGCACCAGATTTAAGAAGCTAGATTTTGTGGAGGCTAAATTCATTCTCAGAGGTTTATTTGGTATTTTAAGAAGGCTGAGTTGGTCCAGCCTGTTTCTGAGTGGAATTTCAGGTTCTGCCATTGTTCTTCCATTGTAATATCCAATGTTCCACCAAGACTCTGGTGCGGGGAGACGCACAGGGGGGACGTGTGGGAGTACCCTCAAATTTTAGGGAAATTTCGGGGGTGCAGGGAGATGTCGAAGTATATATATATATAAATATATATATATTATATATAGATATAAATATATTATATATATATATAAATATATATATTATATAAGATATTCAAGTTCATATCATTGTTCACTGTTAAATAATGAAAGCATAAAAATATAAAATAGACAATTAAATCATTGATCCATCCTCATCATTCATTTTGATATATACATCATTCATGAATCATATGACATACTCAAGTCTCATTATTGATTTTTAATTTTTTTATTGAATCTCATGGTATGTATAGATAATTCAAGTTCATATCATTGTTCATTGTTAAATAATGAAAGCATAAAAATATAAAATAGACAATTAAATCATTGAGCCATCCTCATCATTCATTTTGATATATACATTATTCATGAATCATATGACATACTCAAGTCTCATTATTGAATTATTCATACATACCATGAGATTCAATAAAAAAAATTAAAAATCAATAATGAAATATTCAAATACATTGATTTGATTTTTGATTTTTGATTTTTTAATTTTTAATTTGGGTCTTATTAGACAAATTTAAAGGGGGACACCCAGAAGCACCCTTTTTGAAGGGGGACACCCAGACGCACCCTTTTTGGGGAGTCTAGACTTCCACATTGAAGGGGGACGCCCAGACGCACCCTTTTTGGGGAGGCTAGACCCCACACTGGGGAAACGCACCCCCTTGTGTCTTCCCGAGACTCCCCAGTGGAAACGCACCACCAAGAGACTCCCCGTCCCGAGTGCGAGGGGTGTGAGGGGTGCGTGCACCTGACCTTGGGGGACGCGTCCCTGTGGAACACTGGTAATATCTCTCATCAGATAATGAAATTATGATTTGCTCTTAATTTATTCTTGCTGGAGGTGTTTATACGTTGATTGCAAAGTGTTTGATGAAAGATCTGTGCACTAAGTGTTTGAAGAAATTTATCAAAGATTTTTTTTATAATAATTGTCGAGTTGTATTTGCAATTCCTAGCTTTGGTGCATTACAGGCTGTCCCTTCTGATCCAAATACCATCTCCAAGTGTTCACTTGCATTTGTAGATCATGTAAACATTTTATAATTTTTGCAAAGAGGCCATGCAATATGCATATGAAAATGTGATGAATCATATTTCCAATTTGAACACTCTCATCTTCTTCTGAGCAGATCAATTTACAGTCTCTGGCTATATAACTAAGAATGAAAGCGGTAGTTGGCATTCTTATTTCACTACCATGCTACTATTAGTTTTTCTAGTCTCCTTCTTAGTGCTTCTTTTATGATACCTATGGAGCAGGATAAAATTTCATTGAAGGTCTTGTACCATACATAATGTCTATAACATGCTTGACAATTGGCAATAATCTACTTTATAGAGCTTGGAATGGAACTTGCTCAGCCACATGCCCTTTTTACTTTTAACTCATCTTTTGGCTTTTCTTGCAAATAGCTTGGCAAAAATCACCTTTTTCATTATTTTTCTGTAGTTTGCTTGGTCTTTCTTGTTGTTTCTTTAATATTATAGTGATTGCACTTATATTCCATTCTCATGGGTATCCAGAATACATATATAATATTTCATTTGAGGGTAACTTTCTCTTCAAAGACGGGTGTTGTAAACATATGAACCGTAAGGCAGTCATATAAAAAAGATAGACATAAGATAGACATTCTAAAGTTTAAACATTGAAACAATGTAGCTAGCTCAAGAAAGATATAGGGAACAGAACTATTTTCTGTGATACAAGTCCTATCTGATAGAAAATAGAGTATAGGTTTGGAGTGGGAAAAACATCTTATGAAAAGCAGACTAATGCAAACGTGGTTGTTAAGAAACAGTTTATTTTGAGGTGTTTCAACTACAAGTGAAGTTCTTTTTTTCCTAGTTATTTTTGATATAAATTTTCAAGTTATCATAATGGATCCATGCTGGAATTGCCATTTTATCTTTTACATATATGTTTATGGTAAAAACCAAGAATACTGATCCCGGGAAATCCTATGTTTCATTGGAATGAAGATCTAGGATTGCCAATACGTAGACTTGATGGGGAAGAGTATGTTTCAGTTATTGATGAATTCATGGAAGCAGTTTTTACAAGGTGGCCACATGTCATAGTCCAGGTAAGTTCTTAATGTGTAGTTTAATTTTTTTGTAGAGAAGCTACTTTAAAGTAAGATGGAATAGAAAAATTGCTGAAATCATTTCCATTTTTTTGTAGTTTGAGGACTTCCAGAGCAAGTGGGCATTCAAATTGCTACAGCGTTATCGAAATCATTATAGAATGTTTAATGATGATGTTCAGGTATGATATTTGTTCATCTCATGTATACTATTAGTCATTTTATTTCTTTTGACATGAGTGGATGTATGTGTGAGTTGAATTTGATGAGTCATAGTGATCTAAGATTGCATACTAACACTGGAAGGATTCTGAACAACAATAAATGTTCTAACTTCTGATACATGGCAGATTAATCTAGTTGCACTTTCAAGCGTCTATGGTTTCACATCGTATTTTTGTAAAATAATAGTTGGGAATTTTTTTTTAATTGTTATACATGGCATATTGCCTGCACTCATTTTCTCTTAGTCATTATAGTTATGCTCATATATGGCATGTTACGCACAACCAGTGGGTGACCCCATACAGGGTTACGAGGGAGCGGCCCCCCCTCACGCTCCGCTCCCAATCCACACTCCGAGCGGGAGAAACCCCCCCTCACGCCCTGCGCCCAATCCGCGCTCCGAGCGGGAGTGGCTCGGGAGCATGCTCCCGAGGAGGGAATGTTTTCGGGAGCGCGCTCCTTGGTTTTTGGGGAGCATTTTGTTTTTTTTTCCAGTAATATTCCAAATGCAATTTTTTTCAAATAAACAAATAATTTTTGAGTAGGGCAGCCTAATGATCAAGCCTATGGCCCTAGTATTGATATGCCATTCATGGTAATGTTAAATTCTTAAAGTAAAAGGAATCCTTTTACTTAAATTTTTAACATTACCATGAAATCACTCAGGATGTTTGAGAGTGGTTTCGACCTCATTGGATTTCATATGGAAAAAGTAGAATTTTAGGTTTCATTCAAAATCCAGCAGACTTATCAATTTTTCAGGATTTCAGGATTAGGGGGATTGTAATGTTTCCATTGGATTTTGTCATGTGTTAGGGTATGAAACTTGTATTTAATTAAGAGCACCAATCCCTCTATGTACCTTGATGTTAGTGATATTGGTTGTCGAACTCCTCTATCATGACCCTCTTAAAAATGTATGCATCACTCGAACAAAATCTTGACTTGACATGCAATGCTTTTTCTATCTTATGTTGATGCTTAGAGGGTGATATTAATGACAAAGATCCCAATACAGATCCAAAGTTAATGACAAAGATACCTTTGGATAATAATGCTTAGAGGGTGATATTAATGAGAAAGATCTTGATTTTCCAACAAGACTAAAAAATTAGACATTTCTCGTGGTAGCAAGAGACCCAAGCATTAGCAAGAGATAATAGATTTACTTGTCTTTGTTGAAATTTGGTGACTAAAAAAAGTTTCCAACAATCCCAACCTGGTTTTAATTTCACATTATCACTCCAATTCCGTTAAATGCCCTTTCCCATAAACATACATTCAACATATAGAATTCTGGAAATGAAATTTTCAGATTAAAAGACATGGGACTGTCAACACATGTTGAAAATAAATATGGACATAACCAGACCAGCAACACACATGAAAATAGACATAGATTTTTGGTCAACTTAGACCTAGGCAAAACCCCTTCAATCTTCTTCGGGGAAAACTTGTTAGAGAGCTCTTCAAATTTATTTATATTTCAAGTTTAGGAAAAACACATTTGCAGACAAAACAAAACAACAAAATACAACTTATCTCTTTAGCCCAAAACTTCTTGAAAATTGTGCCCACTTTGCCTCGGTTTCCGTGCCCACTTGAAGCTGAAAATATGTACTGTACATAATGTACTGTACCCACTGTACAGACTATACAGATTTTCGTCTGACTATACAAACTATACAAATTTTTTTCCAAAAACTTCTCTCGAATGGCGTGCAGCTCACAACATTCAATGCTGTTCGTACTGTACCTTCTGCGGTCTTCTAAACCTTGATTTCCATCCCTAGCTTTGCCCCAAAAATCACTCCTTCAGCTTGCTGCAACAAATTTCTCCTTCAGAAATTTTCTCCAACTCTCAGCCTCCTTTCTCCAATCTGCTCATGAAGAATGAATGTAGTTTTTCTTTTCTTTTCCCCCTTTTATTTCCCCAAATGACTTTTGGGTAACCCTAAGATCTAATGGCTCAGATTCATTTAGATCAGGGGATGAAAATAAATGTGCATTTAATTCTCACTTTCTATTTTTTAACTCACCCATTAAATAAAGTACCCACATTGTACTTTAATGTCTAAAGTCACTTTTCACTTTATAATTTAACATTGACTTTACCACTTATAAAGTCACTTTCACTTTATAAAGTCGCACTTAGGAAAATAATTATTTTGGACACTTTTCCCTAGGTAGAGAGAATTGCCCATGGGAAACCACTTGTCCAAGGTACATTAAAAATCAACACTCCCTCTTATTGAGGAAAGCATTTCTCACCGAGTCACCACACCCATTTTGTCCCTGAAATGGACATGCTTACCTCTTGGCAAGGACTTCGTGAGAACATCGACCACTTGCTCATCTGTTAATATATACTCCAGCTTCACTACCCCCTTTTGAACATAGTCCCTGATGAAATGATATATGATATCAATTTGTTTTGACCTGTCATGAAACACTGGATTCTCTGTGAGTTTAATGCAACTCTGATTATAACAGTGAATAACCGTTGGTCTCAACTCCTTATCAAATAGGCCATACAACAACTTGAGAAGCCAAATGGCCTCACAACTAGCCTGGCTAGAAGCCGTATACTCAGCCTCAGAAGAGCTCAAAGAAACTGACTTTTCTTTCGACTGAACCACAACACAACTACTGAACCCATTCCGAAGCAATACCCTGAAGTGCTTTTGCTATCAGGAGCACAACATGCCTAATCTGAATTTGTGTAACCTGCCAACCTCACTCCATCTCCCCTGCTATAGTCCAGACCATAATCAACAGCCCCCTGCACGTAGCGAAGAATGTGCTTTGCAGCTACTTAGTGCAACTTCCTGGGCTCAACCATGCACTGGCTAAGTGTGTTCACTGCAAAGCATATATCTAGCCTAGTGTTGACCAAATACATCAAGGATCCAATAAGTTGCCTATACAATGTGGGATCCTCCAAACTAGAATCTGAAGCATGAAGCTTCTTCTAGTTGGTGATCATAGGTGTAGACATGGGTCTACACTCTGCCATGTGAAATATGCTCAACACATCTACAACATACTGCCCTTGCCCCAGAAAGATATGCCCTTCCTCCTGCCACACCTCAAGACCCAAAAAGTAATCCATCAATCCATTGTCCTTCATCTCGAACTCCTTAGCAAGATCCTCCTTGCAACCACTAATCAGTCTCTTTGCCCCAGTAATGAACAAGTCATCGACATACAACACAAGAATGAGCGGATCATCCCCTACAACAAAGTAGTATAGGTTCGGATCTGCCTCACTCTTTGTGAAACCCATTTGCTGCAAGTATCAATCCTCGAATACTAGGCTCTCAGAGCTTGCTTAAGTCTGTAGAGTGCTCGCCTCAATCGGCATTCATGGGTCTCCCGCCCAAGTACCTCAAAGCCCTGTGGTTGCTCAACATACACCTCCTCCTCTATAACTCCATTCAAAAATGCGGTCTTCACATTCATCTGATGGATCTGCCAACCCATGTTTGCAGCAATAGAAATAAGGGACCAAATAGAAGTGTATTGAGCTATGAGAGTGAAGGTCTCATCATAGTCAACTCCCTCTATCTGTGAGAACCCTCTAGCCACAAACCTCGCCTTGAACTTCTCAATGTTGCCATCCACAACATGCTTGATCTTGTAGAGCCACCTGGAAGTCACAATTGACTTGCCCTCAGGCCTAGGAATGACTTCCTAGACATTGTTCTTAATGATAGAGGCATACTCCTCCACCATAGCCTCTCCCTATACCTCTTGGCTAGCAACCTCCTCATAGCTAGTAGGCTTAGGGTCAACAATGCTGGTAGCCTTAGCTACATAACTGCAAAACCGCTCAGGTGGCACACTCTCCTTGTTCACCCTCTTCGGAGGACCAACAGACTCCGCTTCCTTCAAGGTGTCTTGAAGCCACTTGGGCCTCCTCTTCCTTGAAAAAGCTTCCCCATAGGGAGCCTCATCCTTTGCCCCCCAGTCTAGTGAACTTTAAGGTTTGCCAACTGACTCTGGTGTGCCTATACCAAAACTTGTCCTCGAAGAACCTGTACTGTCGCCTGTGCCTGTGTCAGTTGAAGTGGCATGTGAACTCTATCCCAGTGGACTCCCTAAAGAAGTGCTTGGTGAACTCGCCACTGGTGCTCCAGATGTCACTAACACTGAAGTACCTCCTGTACCAGTTGATCCAAAACCTTGAGGTCCTGCTCCCTGTACCTCACCTCCCTGTTGAGGAGAAGTCTGTGACTCTCTCTCATCATACTCTCGTGATCTCCGATAGGCCCTCTCCTCCTTGAACTTCACATTCCTCCTAATCACCACTCTCCGTTTAGAAGGAATGAAGATCCGATAGGCCTTCGAAGTCTTGCTGTAACCCATAAAGATACCCTTCTCTGCCATGGGTTCCAGCTTCGTCCTTTGCTCCTTGGGGATATACGAATATGTGAGACATCCAAAGATACGATGATGTGCCACATGAGGCTTCTCTTCAATGAAAGCCTCCTTTGGAGTCATATTCCCCAATACTCTGTGAGGACTTCGGTTCTGAAGATAAACAACAGTATTGCATGCCTCAACCCACAAAAACAAAGGCAACCCCTGATCATGAATCATCGCTCCAACAACCCCAACAATTGCTCTGTTCTTCCTTTTAGACACCCCATTCTGCTGGGGGTTGTAAAGAATCGTGAACTCTCTCCTCATGCCCTCTTGTGCACAAAAGTCAGAAAACCCACCATCGGTGTACTCACCACCATTGTCTGGCCTCAAGACCCAAATCTTCCTACCTGTCTTCTTTTCCACAAGAGCTTTGAACTCTTTAAGGTGACTGAAGACCTCACCCTTGGTCTTCACGAAATATATCCAAGTCCTCCTAGAGTAGTCATCAATGAATATAACATAATACTCATAACCACCCAAAGACACATGAGACATACGACCAGTAACATCAATATGAATCAAGTCTAGTATACCTGTAGATCTGTTGTCGCTCGCTGGGAATGGTAACTTGGTGTACTTGCCCAAAAGCACACCCTCTGCAGAACTTATAATGCTCGACACTGAAATTAGGAACTCCAATAGTGATCTCCCTCAGTACTCTCAGAGCTCCATGATGCATATGCGCCATCCTTCGGTGCCATAACTCGCACAAGTCTCTACTGCTGGTGGTACCAGTGCGAGTGCTACCAGATGTGCTACTCACCAATGCTCCTGGCGACTGAAAACTGAACCTGTATAGTTTCCCAGAGCGGACTTCAATCAATTTGGCCAAAGTGATGGAAGCTCCACTAGGATGCATCAATACCTGCCCTCCTGAGAAAGTGATGTCAAACCCCTTCTCCTCCATAGCAGACATTGAAATCAAGTTCTTCTTCATCCCTGGAACATACAAAACATCCATGACCTTTAAAGGAGGCAAAGACTCCCTCTAAAATGTCACAGTCCCCACACCAACAACTCTCACAGTGCGGTCATTTCCTAGTATAATCTCAATATCGAGTGCCCTCTCTGCAAGCTCTGAAAAGAACTCTCGTGCACCTGTCATATGGCGGGAAGCCCTGCTGTCTATGTACCACACATCGGATGATGTACTCCTACTAGATGTAGAAGTAATAAATGCAAAGTCCTAGTCAAAATGTGAAGCAAATTGCTAAACCTCTGCTGAAGTTGCAATACCCTTCTTCCCCTTGTTCTTCCTCTCAAGACACATAGCAGCATAGTGTCCCATCTTCTGACATGCCCAACATTTGACTTTGGACATATCTGTATCTTTCTTCTTCTTCTTCTCCTTTCCCTTAGCCCCATCTGATGAGGCCCCTTTCTTGGCCTTACCTTTGTTCTTCCCCTTAGCTGTCAAGGCTACATTCTCCTCATCTGCTATCTTCACCCCACCACTGTCAGTCTTCTATATCTCATGCTGCACACAATCATCCCAGAATCTGTCCCAATTGGGAAGATTCTCCCTAGAGGTAACAGTGTCTCCAAAGACCTCCCAAGACTTAGGAAGTCCCGCTACAACTATCCTGACTAACTCTGTGGTTGCAATTGTCTCACCAATAGTAGTCAAATCATCATGTACCTGTTTGACCTTGCCAAGATAATGAACTACACTTTCAGCCTTTGTCATCCTGATGTTCTTCAATTGTTCTTTGAATACCATCTTCTTGCTCTCATTGGTACTCTGATAGAGAGTGGTTAGATCTGTCGACATCTGATATGCATATGTGTTTCCTCTCACTTGAGGAACCACATGATCCTTCAGATTGTCCATCAAAATCCTTTTTGTCTTTGTATTATTTTTTGTGAATTCAACAAGTTCATCTGCAGCAGTAGGAGGCACAACCACTTTCCGCACTATGTCCCGAACTGTTGCCTTCTCAAACACTGTCTGAATTCTGTCCTTCCAAACGGCATAGTTGGGTATCCCATCCAGTCTATCCTCTATCCTTAAGAACATGGCCATGACTGCGATCCAAAATTTACAAAACCAAGAAAATGGAGAAATGAACTTTCCAGCACACCTTGCTGTCCCACAAGTTCAGTCTGTGTGAAATTTCACTTTGGTGTGCGAAAATATCAGTTTGCTGTCCAAAAATTCAGTTTGTTGTCTAAACCACTATTCGCTGTCCCAAACTACTGTTTGCTGTTCAAATTGCAATTTTCAGCGTGTAGCTTTGATACCATGTTGAAATTTGTTGACTAAAAAAAGTTTCCAACAATCCCAACCCGATTTTAGTTTCACCTTATCACTCCCATTCAGTTAAATGCCCTTTCCCATAAACATACATTCAACATATAGAATTCTGGAAATGAAATTTTCAGATTAAAACACATGGGATTGTCAACACATGCTGAAAATAAATATGGACATAACCAGACCAACGACACACATAAAAATACACAAATTTTTGGTCAACTTAGACCCAGGCAAAACCCCTTCAATCTTCTCTGGGGAAAACTTGTTAGAGAGCTCTTCAAATTTATTTATCTTTCAAGTTCAAGAAAAATACATTTGCAGAAAAAACAAAACAACAAAATCAACTTATCTCTTCAGCCCAAAACTCCTTGAAAACTGTGCCCACTTTGCCTCGGTTTCCGTGCTCACTTGAAGTCGAAAATATGTACTGTACGAAATGTACCGTACGAACTGTATGGATTTCCATACCGCTATATGGATTTTTTTTCAAAAACTTCTCTCGAACAACATGCAGCTCACAACATTCAATGCTGTTCGTACTATACCTTCTTCTATCTTCTAAACCTTGATTTCCATACCTAACTTTGCTTAAAAATCACTCTTTTAGCTTGCTGCAACAAATTTTTCCTTCAGAGCTTTTCTCCAACTCTCGGCCTCCTTTCTCCAATCTGCTCATGAAGAATGAATGCAATCTCTCTTTTCTTTTCTCCCTTTTGTTTCCCTAAATGACTTTTGGGCAACCCTAAGATCTAATGGCTCTGAGTCATTTAGATCAAGGGATGAGAATAAATGTGCATTTAATTCTGACTTTCTATTTCTTAACACACCCATTAAATAAAGTTTTCACATTGTACTTTATGTCTAAAGTCACTTTTCACTTTACAATTTAACATTGACTTTACCACTTATAACATCACTTTCACTTTATAAAATCACACTTAGGAAAAGAATTATTTTGAACACTTTTCCCTAGTTAGAGACTAACGCATGGGAAACCACTTGTCCAAGGTACATTAAAAATCGACAATCTTTTCTAGTTTCTAGTAGTTTTTATCAGTGTTGCAAACATCTCGATAACATCCCGATTTTATCTTGAAATCACAATTTTTTGGCCTAGCCGTTGTTTGCCGATTTTTACCAATATTTTGATGGTATCTTAATTTTGCCTATGTTTGCTGATTTTTACTGATATTTTCCCGAATTTTACGATTTTTTGGTTTTTCAAACCCTTGCTGATTTTATCCCGATGCCGATGTTCACAACATTGGTTTTTGTACTATTGACTCTTTTATATTTACTGTGATATTTTTTGTAAACAATATATGACAATTTAAGTTTGAAGTTGGCAATTATAACTCATTAGTAATGAATTATGAATATGATGCTACGTGAAAGTTGAAAGTTGTTTCATTTCATTTCATTTTATAACATTTCATTTCATGTTAGATGTTATTTGTTGTAATGGTTACACTTAGCTTACAAGTACAACTTTGGTGATCAATGATAATAATTGTTATATATTGAATTTTGAAAGCTTGAAACTTTAAGATTGATGAATCATGAGACTCAATATGTTGTATGTTACTATATTACTAACTTGTGGACATGGTTGATGAAGATTATAACTTCTAGATGATTATTGTTATATGGTTCAATCTATGTTTTTATATCTAATTCATCATTCTACATGCTTTTGTTGACATATATGCATTAAATATAAAAAATATAAAAATATATATATTATATAAAAAACGCTCTTTGAATTGCTCCCAAATCGGGAGCTTCTGAAAATTTCACTCCCGCTCCGAGGTAACCTTGACCCCATAGAAGAAATTTTCTTCTAGATTTGTCTTTAGCCAGTAGCCAACACCTTTGACAGCTACTAGTGTAGCCAATGTTGTGCTAGATGTCTCTTCTTCCTGAGCCAATCATATGTCCCCTCGATTGCCCTTCCAACGACCCTCCTACACCATGGTTACATCATTTCGGCTTCATTTTGGATGGCTTATCTTACACTTTATGAGCTATTTGGTGGGCTTGTCACCAAAGTGATGTTATTTTGCACATTAAAATATTTTTAGGGGAATCTTAGGCTAATTCGAACTCTTAAAGGCTCATATAAATAGAGTTCAGCCTCATTTGCGTTGAAAATCCTAGGGCATTAGCATTAAGTGATTTCTCTTCCATTAGTGACTGCTTGTGAATGCTTTTTACTTCTTTAGATTAGAATCTTCTTCTTCTTAGTTTATTAATGTTCTTCTTCATCAAACGGTAACCAGTGCATGAACATAAATAGACAAGAGACATAGAATGTAGGCTATCAGCTAGGGCCAAAATCTCTCACTTATTGAGAAGGACACAAATTCTTCTTATAGAGATACAATTGACGAATACCAATACCAAGACCCTTGACCTAGTAGCCTCTCCAAGACCAAGACACAAGTCCTCTTCCATCTTCTCGTTCACTCTTTCTTGGTTCCTTCTACTTCAGATTTCGTTCCATCTGTGATGACACCCAATTGTGATTACTGTGGATATCAAACTTCTCCCCCTGCAGTAACACTGAATCGTGAAGACATATTGCTGAACCATATGTTGATTTGGGGTAGCATCGGATGTACTCTAGGCCTCAAAATTTGAAGGAAGGCTTAGACACATGCATTCTCCAATACTCAGAAATCATTTTGGGAAATTCCACCCGAAAACAATTTTATTAAAATAATTAATTATTTTTAATGGGACCCTAAGTCTAAACGTAGGAAATTAAAATAATTAATGGGTATTAACCTAAACCGTGGGAGGAATGTCTAGAAGAAGGCGAAGATTAAGTCAAATGATCCTAACCATTGATTAGAATCTAATCTGGGCCTTTGATTGATCAACGAGAGGGTTATAAGAGGAGACTTGATGGGCACTTGGAGAACACACCAAAGGCAGATACTCAGTTACTTGAGTAAGATCGATTTTCTCACTGGTCAAAGTTCGGCAAGAGAAAATCGAATCAGAGGGAGAGTTACAGGTGAGAAAGGAAGAAATGGCATTAGCATATTCAAAGGGTGCAAGGCAGTAAGACGCAGAGCAGGAACAGGGTGACGTAGAAAGAGGCAGTGCAGAGGCAATTTGATGCAGAGCTTGCGTGGGCAACTTAACGCTGAGCCAGGGAGAGCAATTTGACGCAGAGAAGATCAGAAGGATTCCGGGGAAGAAGTGCTTCACCTGGGGTAGAATTTGGTTAAGAAGTGTCTATAAAATTTCTCATTCCTATTTTGTTGGCTGTAATTTGTAGTCGAGAATTTGCTGAAGAATAATAAAACCCTCATCTGTTGCACCAGTTTCCGCACATTGGGTTTTTCCGGGGACGATTGTCCAAAACTAATTGTGTCATTGTGATTGTATTTGTGCCAGTATTTTTCCTTACATTTACTTTCTGCACTGTTTTAATTGTGAAGGTTGCAGTAGAATATATTTAGATATTTGCCGTAAGAATACTGTGGATAACTTGTTTATGAGATAATAAGTAAAAGAAATAATATTAATCACTGGAGTAGGATTTCTATTTAGAGTTTTTCATATCGTATTAACGCTAAAGGGAAGCAGAAGGAAGACGCCGAAGGACCGAACGTTGAAAGGAGAAGGGAATTCGAAATTCCTGCAGGGGAAGAAATTTGAATCTCCTAGAGGATTGGCAATTCAAGCCAAGAAGATTGGATTTCGTGGGAAAACTCACTCTGAGTGAGTCAACAGAGAGGTAAGTCTTTCCAATCAAAATTTGTCGGTGGTAGAAGGAACAACGCAGCAGAAGATTCAACAAGGAGGGTTGTCTTAGATTGGACACAATTTTTTTTTGCAGCATGTCATGTCCCAATTTTTATTCTTCTTCATAGTACATCTAGGGTGGATTTCCAAGGCAGGGGATGGCCAGGTCAGTGGAGCAGGTTATGTCATTGGGGTCCCAAGGAAGTTTTGAGTTTCTATGAGGATCGATGGCATTCGCTTGGTATATTCCATCATCCACACAATTTTCCTTTCGTTCTAACACATTCTGACAACTTTCAGAAAACTAAGTTATTAGTGGGCTTGACTCAATTAATTACGCTTAAGGTGGCAATCCGGGAGGAATACATGGCAAAACACCTTAGTGTAATAGCTTGTTGGAACTAGAGTGAGAAGATCTATATGATGGGATGGTTAGATGAGAGTTTTAGTGACCTAGGGAGACAGGATGGCCAATTTACCATTTTCCTGCATTAAAAAGAATATTTTAATTAAAATAGAAGAGGGAAAACTACTCCATGATTAAAATAATAATAAAATGGGAGGTTCTAGAGGGATCCATCAAATCTATAAAAGAGGAGGAGGAGGCCGTTGGAGGATATTTTGGTTTTGATATTGTTTCTTGTATGAGAGGTTGAGGACCCGATTCTCTACTCCATTGGTCGCCCTAGGACGAAAACCCTGAGGTGATATAGAGAGATTGGGCGAGCACCCATATCCCCTCGGTGGATTGATTCAGAATCCACAGGTGTAGTGATTATTTTTCTATTTCAATTTGGAGACTGAAGGGTCATTCCCAGCTATTGTATTGGCATCTATCTATATATAATAAAGCTGGATTTTGGTTGTTGCATTTCTCATTGTTCCTCGTGTTGTGATTTTTAGTGAAATTTATAAATTTATGGTTTGGGTTTTACATGGTAATCTTCTGGTAAATGCATGATAGTTTTATATGAAGTGCTTGTTCCAAAATTTTTTGATTTGGGACATTACAATGGTATCAGAGCCAAGTTCTTGGCTCAGCCTGCGGTTTTTTCTGCTACAACTATTATGGTTCTAGGGTTTCAAGATTTTTTTTTTTGCAGCAATTCCTCATAGTGCTGAAAGGAAATGTATTTGTTGCAGGTGTTGGGGTTTTGATCTATTCCCCAAGGAGACTGAGTTTGCTCCAGATCTCAGAGAGACAAAACCCATTGTCCAATGATCGAATTGTTTATCTTCTGTTGGCGATCAAGCAACAACAAATGATCTCTAGAAGCCAAGAAACTAAATCAATTAAAGGACCGAGATCTTTGAGAGAACTGAGTATCATTTGATTATAGGGAATACATCGGTCATATCTAGAGAGGCAACACCGCGTGTGAATCTTGAGCTGCACGCATTGTCCGTGTGCGAGTAAAATCCTAGCGGTGGCAGAAAAACTTTGTGGCAACGTGTGTTACAAATTCTGGTGAAAGCCTGTCGGATGATTGGCTAAGGGTGTCATATGCAGGCTGACTCAACCACCTACTGAGTAAGCTGCATGGATTCCAGTTGAGCGACCACTTGTTTCATGGTTGCGAAACACTCAGTGGGGGCCGCAGTTGTGGTGTCAAGGTGACTGCGGGGTTGTTAAGGACAAAACGCGGTTCACAGTCACCAAACAAGTTTAATAGGAACGTGCATGGTGAACTGAATCGTGGTGTTCAGATTATGTTGGACGAGTCGGGTGTATTGGGGACAAATTTTTTATGAGGCTGTGGCATATTGTTGTTCGACCGTGAAAATAATTCAAAGTTGCCGTATTAAAATCATTGAGCCGTCCAAGATTATTAAATGGGCCCAACTTTATAATTCCATCAAACCATAATCGTAGTGGAGAAATATTTCATGTTTATTAAGTCTGCATGAGTTTGTGCAACACTGTGTTGATTTGCAGCGTTCTCCACAGAAACAAGTTAATAAGCAGAGACGACCCTGATTTTTGAGAAGCAAAATTTGTAGTTGCTAGACCGAGTCTCTCCATTTGCGTAGCGGCTGCGACTGAATTCTCACCCTCAGAGGACCAAATCTTTGAACGTGAGAACTAAATGCTGATCCCTCACTGGTAACTAGAATTCGAGTTCATTGCTGCTACAATCACTTGTAACCAAGTCAAGTTAAGAGAATTATGATACTGCCAAATATTTGGTTCGAAGATGGGATCTAATTACACTGTTGTGCATTCTTTTGGCCTGTGAAATAACATTGCCACAGTGGGAGTAGCGTCGTAAGCACAAATTTAATAAACTAGTTGTTGTGGGTGGTACCGTGATACCTGTGAAGTAAGATCGAGCTCGACCAGCAGCTATAACACCTTGCACATGGAAGGAAACAAATATGGAGAACCATCATAGAGGCCGCAAGCACCAAATCGATAAGCATCGTATGGTAGGAAGCATTGGTTGAATTTAATTGTTCCTAGGGAAGAGTTTCCTTGGATCGAGTGACCCAACAACTGGAGGACGAATCTGTTGTTTAGATCAGTAGTTGACTGAAGTTGTTTGAATCCCACTCCACTGTGGCTGTACGAAGTCAGAATCCACAGAAGATTTGAATTGCAAGGAGCCTGAGCATTGTATCCAGAAATTTATCTCTATCTAGGAGAAAGACGAAGTCCATATCTGATTTACATATTCCAGTACCAAAAAGGGAGTTGTTTATAGGTGAGTGCACTGGATTGATCCATCTGTTGTCCAGGAGTCAACACTAGAAGGAATGTGATTAAGCTGTTGAGAACTCATTCGAGGTGCAAATCTCTGTTTATCTATGCTGGTTAGCTGAATATTTTCAAAGCTTCATTTCTGAGTTAATTCCTTTGAGAGTTGTGTGGAGCACATTTGCCTCTGTGTTGGAAATAAATATATATAAGATAAAACAAAAAGTACCCACCTATAGCAATACACTCACATTGTGAATCTCTAACTGAAAACGCACAATTTAAGCTCCTTGATAATTTGGGAGTCTTCTAGATCCAAGAATTCTCATGCAGATGTTGGATTGCTCTTGCATTTATAGGCAGAACTAGTCTGATCTGGGTTTGACGTTTGACCATTCCCTGTATCACTCAGTCTAGGAGCGGGATTAAGGGAGGGAATTTCTTAAGTATTGCAGAGATTTAAGTTCAGATCATAAGAGACAAGTTCCACATTTTTGAAGCTATGTCTTGTTTCAACTGTGTTATAAGTCTTGTAACTTCTCGTATAATGTTTTTTAGGTCGGCCTTGTAATGTTGTAGGATCTAAGAAGTACAAAGATAGGGACCTCATTAAATGAACCTTGTAATGTTTATATGTTGCTGAATAGATCATTGGAGACTCATGTCAAGTATGCTACTAGTAAATATGAGAGGTCGATAGTCAACTGGTCATTATTGTATAGTGTTGTTATGCTATCAGTCTAAGTCTTGTATGAGTCAGCTTGATGTATTTCTCATCATTGAGCAAAACATGGATCAAACTTTTATACAATCCCTTAATAAACTAGTAGCATAAATTAGCTGACCCTTCTCAAAGAGGATCCATGCCATTCTTTAGAGAGAACAACCAAATGATTTGCAGAAAGAGATGGAGATTGAACACAAAATATTTGCACTAGGGACAGATTTGAAGCACATGAGGGTCACATGGAAAGTTCTTTTCAAACTTGATGAACTACATGCATTCCCTTCCAAAGTGAGCCAGTTAGAAGGGAAGAAACTAATTTGGGCTTTAAAACCAGCCATACTTGCTCTCATACGACACAAGTTCATGGAGGAACCTTGTGAAGGGGTTAGACTTCCAGTTGCATCTTGTCTCAATAACATCATGAGACTGACCGCCCCCATAGCTCCTTACAATGATGATGTTATGAGCAATTTTTTTAGATTGCTGATAGAAACTTTCCGAGACTTGGACAATTGTGTAGGCTCTACCTTTGGGAAGAAGCTTGAGATTTTAATAGGCATGGCCATGACTAGGACTTATGAGATCATGTTTGATCTAGATTGTGAGGGTTTGATCCTACAGATGTTCCAATGGTTCTTCAACATTAGGTAACATCATTCGGACACAGTCGTAGCACACATGCAGTCCATCCTTTCATCATGAATGAGAGGCCATGATGCCATTTGTCGGGAGTTGCAGTCTTGATTGCTATCCGTTTGGAGGAGAGAACAATTAGCGTCACCTGCTGCTTATGAACTAGCTAAGAGGTTCGTTGAGCAGAACATTGGGTTGTTCAGGAGACAATTGACTAGGGAGGAGTAACTTAGGATTGGGGGATCATGCAACAGGAATGAGATAAGGAGGAAGGGACTTTTCTCTATCTGCAAGGGACCTTGGGGAGCTAACAACTCATGCTTGAGTGATGCTGGGGAGATGACAAAGGTAGAGCAGGAGGAGATTGCTTCTAACTTTCAGGGTGAGGACTCTTCTTTGGACGATTCCATGGGTTCATACGATGATACCTCTGAGGAGCACGAGCAATCATGTGGAGTTGATGTTAGTGGCCCAGATGTGCAACCATGTGTGGTAGAGGAGTATGACGAGCAACTGATTGTTCCCATGAGGGAAGGAGATCCGAGAGCAGATGAGCGACTGATGATTCAGCATAGGGAGCACATAGAGGAGCATGAGATAGATGCCACACATAGTATGCGGGATGGGCCAGTGTTGGAGAGTCAGCTAGTGGCTCATGTTGTGCCCATGATGGAGGATGAGCAAACACCCTTGGGGCCAGCCATTGGAGTGGAGTAGGCAGATGTGCAGGAAGTCTCTGGGGAGGCAGTATTTACAGACACTTGTCCTTGGGAGATGTTGGAGATTGACAGGGTAGTCTTGCAGGAGGCTAGTAGATGGCGGGAGCTGTTGGAGATGGTGGTGCATCCATCTTTGGGCTGACCGACTGATGAGGTGCGGGTAGATGCACAGGCAGCTGGCAGAGCTGCAGGACTTTCAGGGAGTAGCCCTCTCCAGGAGTATATAGATAGGGCTTGCAGCATAGTGTGCCCACTCCTTCCCATTAGAGGGAGGAAGGAAAAATTTCTTAGACATATTTTGATTGACTGGGTAGAGCCTCAGGAGTTGCGCGTGGACCAGTTTCATCATAGAAGATGTATCCCTTACATAGGTGTCCATACATTAGATTGGCGGGAGATCATGAGTTGGTGTCCTTTTCATGGAACACCAATCTTAGTTTGGGGCGCAATACATAAGGGGTACTTAGATGAGGAGGTTACTATATGTTTTAGGGAGTAGTGGGAGATGGATCGACAGTTCATCAGTATTTCAGTAGCATTAGCATAACATCAGCAGAGTGGTGTTGACCTCGACCTATGCCCGAGGTTGGATTGGAGAGAGGTGATGAGTTGGTATGCGATGGATGGCGCAACATTCATGGTTAGAGTTATAGCACAATAGGAGCCATGGAGCGTTGATGCTCCTTGGTGGCATTGGGATCCAGATGGATCTACTAGTAGCAGGTTGAGTCAGAGATGGGCATGGGATCCGGGTATTGGAGGATCCAGTCATGTTTCGATAGCTTGGAGGCGTGACATGGACCAGTGGTTTGTATGGAATCCAGGCATTGGGCCACCAAATTGGTCCAAAAATTTGGATTGCTTGAGGACATGCAATCTTGGGGCGAGAGTACTGTCATGTCCCAATTTTTATTCTTCTTCATAGTACAACCATGGTGGATTTCCAAGGCAGGGGATGGCCAAGTCAGTGGAGTAGGTTATGTCATCAGGGGTCTTGAGGAAGTTTTGAGGCGTTTCTATGAGGTTCGATGGCATTCACTTGGTATACCATATTCTGCACAGTTTGCCTTTCGTTCCGACGCATTCCGACAACTTTCAAAAAAACTGAGTTATTAGTGGGCTTGGCTCAATTAATTACGCTTAAGGTGGCATTCCGGGAGGAATACATGGCAGAACACCTTAGTGTAATGGCTCGTTGAAACCAAAGCGAAAAGATCTATATGATGGGATGGTTAGTTGAGAGTTTCAATGACCTGGGGAGACAGGATGGCCAGTTTACCATTTTCCCACATTAAAAAGAATATTTTAATTAAAATAAAAGAGGGGAAGTACACCATGATTAAAATAATAATAAAATGGCAGGCTCTAGAGGGATCCATCAAATCTATATAAAAGAGGAGGAGGAGATCATTGGAGGATATCTTGGTTTTGATATTGTTTCTTGTAGGAGAGGTTGAGGACCTGGTTCTCTAGTCCATTGGTAGCCCCAAGACGAAAACCCTCAGGTGATATAGAGAGATTGGGCGAGCACCCATCTCCCCTTGGTGGATTCATTTAGAATCCACAGGTGTAGTGATTGTTTTTCTGTTTCAGTTTGGAAATCGGAGGGTCATTCCCAGCTATTGTATTGGCATCTATCTATATATAATACAGTGGGATTTTGGTTGCTTCTCAAATGAATTAGTCACGGTATGTAGCAACACAATTTTGGCATGAATTTTGGCTTAGGAGGACCCCACATGTAGAACTTAGGAACTATAGGCAATTTGATTTATTTCTAGCAGCTAGTGGAATGTGGGGACCACCACATGCATAATTTGAACTTGGCCAAGGAATGCGTTGGAGGAAATTCGAACTAGTGAAGGAGGGGCCCACAAGAGGCTAAGGGGGGTCCAAAGCGATAAAAGGGGATGGAGCTCTCATTTTCCAACATTCTGATTATTTGACACACAAACTTACTCTTGTACGCTCTGTTGCTTAGCGAGTCTACCGACTCTTTAACCACGAGTCTTCCACAGGGAAGATTAAACCTCTACTTCGGGGGACTATCCGTACCCGCCCTAGGGACGCTGTTCCATAGAGGTTGCTGGAGTTACAACATCGATTCACAGTTCATCCAGCCACGCAGAGGAAGGGGCTGCGTACTTTCTAGGCAACCAAAAATACGCAGAGGAGGATCAAGCCAGCTAGGATGTCCCTAACTTGTTGGGAGTTCCGAGAGCAAGGAAGGTAGAGGGATGAGGGTATTTTCTCGAGTTTTGCGGCCAACCAGTCAGTACACACAACAATACGCATTTCTGGGTAGAGGGACTGCGTAGTGGCCTTCGGCAGCAAATTCGTGGGGCTTAGGGGAGTAGCCATTAGGGCCAAGGGACATCCGGGGAGCAAGGGATCAGCTACTACAGGTGAAAGCAGCATTTGAGGGGTGTTTCCAGGTGGATTTGCAAGCTAGTTCTTGCAAGTCGAATTTTGCAGCAGTGGCCGGAGAGGGGCTCCCAAGAGGCCGAAAATCCAAAGTCAAAATCAGGGAAATTACCTTCTGGGTTTTTTTAGGTTTTGTCCAAGGAGTCTAAGGCTGAAAGGAAAAAATTTTCTGGGCAGTTTTTGGTGACATTCCAACAGGTCGAAATCAACAGAACAATAATTTTCTAGGACATTGCAGTGCACAGTGGTGCAACAACTGAACAACCATCTTTCCAACGATTCCATCACCTGGGTATGGTCTAGCTTGTCCTTGAGACAAGCCCAAGTGCACCACTTCATTCATATATTGTACTCATGCTCTAATATTTCATAATATATTGCTCAACAGTTCTAGTTTTACAGTGTTTCATGGGTGTTTGATACATGTTTTTAATTTTATGTTGTTGCACTGTTTGTTTATTTGAAATATCACTTAAATTCCTATTTAGGAACATTACAGTGGTATCAGAGGCTAATTCTTGGCTCAGATGTGGGGTTGCTTTCCTATGAGAGGAGAAGACTGGGAGAACATCACTTACCGTAAGCAGAGGTACAGGAGCAGATAAAGGGAGTTGGAAATTACACCAGACACGGAGGAAAGAGGGAAAACATTGGTTGGAGAGGAGGAAATGACAGAGCCTAAGGGCAGGGAAGAAATGGCTTTCGACAACCTCTTGAGGGCTCTAAGTAACTTGTCCAAGGGGAAGAAATACATGTTGGAGGAGATCAAATCATAGAGCCGAGACAGAGCCACACCTAGAGGTTTTTTGTGTGGAGAGACTTCCGGGGCTTCCTAGCCCTTCGATCATCCCTCACCAGTAGCGCAACGCCCTTCAGTGAGTGTGCCCACTAGGGCTACACTACCCTCCTTTGTGCCAATAACATAGATCGAACCAGCAAGGGAGGAAGACACTCCCGAGATGGGGGGGATTACTTCAGGAGTGGCAGGCAATGGACGAAGATTCAAAGAAGCCTTCTCCTTCAGAGATTATTGCAAGCTCAAGCAGAGTGAGAGGAACAAGGGGTATGGAGGACGAGGGACCCAAAACTATGAGCTGCAGAGAACTATAGGGAGGATGTACTTCCCTACATTTGATGGCACTGCTAAGTGCACAACCAGGGCTTGGGTTGAAAAGATGGACACATACTTTCAACTCAACTGGATGATGGAATAGGAGGCCATTAAGATGGCAGTGTTGCACTTGGAGGGGGAAGCCCATGACTGGTGGTTTCACGGCCTAACCACTTTGGGGCATGCTCAGATAGTTTCATATGAGGACTTCACCAGGAGGGTGGTGAAGCGATTTAATCAGAGGGATTTGGAGGCATCCTTTAGGGAGCTGACACAACTGTGCTAGACAGGTAAACAAGAGCAGTATTTTTCTGATTTTTCGCGTGTGTCAGTGATGGTCTCGGGTTTGTCAGAGGCCGAAGGGTATACACCTTCATTGAGGGTTTTCTTGAGCCTCTGCGTGGACTGGTGAAATTACGCAAACCCTCTACGCTGTAGGAGGCGGTGGTGTGTGCCATAGATTTGTAGGGGTCCATCCCCAAGACCAGAGTGCCATTCCTTGCATGGATCCCTCTCCCACAGAAGGGGCATCAGATTAGACCCCCACCACCGAGGACCACATAGGGGAGGGTGCAACTAGACGAGGAGACACAGAAGGACCTCTGGAGGAGGAAGCTATGCTTCACATGCAGAGAGCCCTAGGCACCAAGCCATAGGTGCACAACGAGTAGAGCAGATAACATTGAGGTCTTTTTTGACAGTGACCAGGAGGACGAGGTGAAGTAGGATTGTGGTGGGGCAGATGGAGAGAGTTCGGGGGACAGAGGGCTACCACCACCACCTCCACAGGGAGGGGCATCTCTTGCGTCATCGGGGGGAGTCCTTGCTTCTCTATGTGGGATTCCTAAGTTTTTAGCACTCCGGAGTAGAGGTACGGTACAGGGACATAGGGTGTCGGTACTAGTGGACAGTGGGGCTACCCAAAACTTCATAGATGCACAACTGCTCTAGAGGAGGGGCCTCACCACGATAGAGTTTGAGGGATTCTCCATCCTAGTGCCAGGGGACCATACCATCTAGTGTACTAGATACATGCCCTCCTTGACAGTAGTTATGGGGAACTACTCGATGACGGACCACTTCTTTTTGGTCGATGTGCCAGACACCAACGTGGTGATGGGTGTCCAATCTCTGTATTCCCTTGGGAGAGTTATGACAGATTAGAGGAAACCTGAGATGGAGTTCATGGGGCCAGACGACAAACTGGTGGTTTTGGGAGGCATGCAGTCTTATCCGCCTCAGACAATTTCGGCCCACATTATGGAGGCAGATCTTCGACATGGGGACATTGCATGGGCAGTCGAGTTGAGGATCTTAGAGGCTGGGGGACAGCCACAGTCACCCCCAGTAGACATACAGGCTCTTCTGGACAGGTACATAGTGGTGTTCGAGGACATTCCACCACGGAAGCCACCAGATAGAAGGTTTGAGCACACCATTGAGCTAGAGCCAGGTATATAGGCAATCATCACTACTCTTACAGGCACCCCAAAGCCTATAAGGATGTGATAAAGAAGGTTATTTAGGAGCTGCTTGCTTTGGGTGACATCAGGCCTAATTCCAATCCTTTTGCTTCTTCCGTAGTGCTGGTGAAGAAGAAGGATGGGACCCTCAGGATGTGCATAGACTACAGAGCCCTTAACAAGAAGACCCTCAAGAACCAGTACCCCATTCCCCGCATTGATGAGCTGATATGGATGAGCTTAGAGGAGCCAAGTACTTCTCTAAGATCGATTTGCGTTTGGGGTACCATAAGATTAGAGTTTGGGGTCAAGTGTTGGCATTATGATTCAGGTGTTGTCCTTGATGGCAACTCACTCAGAGGAATGATACAGGTGATGGCAACTCACTCAGAGGACAGATCACAGTGCAACAGGTAAACAGAGAGATATACGTAGGTTGACCGTGAAGAAAGGGCGTATATACGCAGGTTAGCGAAGCAGAATGGGCGTACGCGTATACACGCGGGTTAATAAGAGTAAAGGCGCGTACATGTTGGAAATCATGGTTTTGGTCCGTGGTATTTGGTCCATAGTATTTGGTCCAAAGTGACGACCCCAAGTATTGGGTTCATGGTATTATTTCTACATGGTTTTGGGCCATGGTATTGAGAGAAGCCTAACCTATATAAGGAGAAGATCATTAGGCAAAAAGATGTGAAAGTAAGGAATGAACATCTGACGAAGTGCGAAGATCTAGTATTGTTGGTTATCGGTTTGTGTTGCTTGGATTGGGTTGATATCACAGCGAAGGCACAAGTAATTATCTTTAGATCTGTACGCGGGTTGTATGAGGTGAAAGCACGTATACACGCGGTTTTGGTATAGTAAAGTAGCGTATGAATTATGAGATTTGGTATTTCAGGTTGTTGTTGATTCGACTGGTTGTTGCAGAGTTCTGGGCTCTGGTTTGCGTTCTGTGTTTTTGATGACAGGGTTTCAGTGATTCAGTATTGGGTGATTTAGAGATTTATGATGCAAGTATAAGTGGATGATAGTATTGCAGCAGTGATTGTTTTGTAATTATGGATCCAGTCTGAAAATTGATGAAACGTGGTTCCTGAAGAAAAGAAGGTTGCAGCCTTCTGTAGGTTAGCACCTACGTACTAGTATATCTGCTAGTACAAGAGCTAAGGGGGTTGTAGCTCCCTTCCAAAAGTAACTGGAAAACGAGAGAGGGTTGTAGCCCTCTGCAGGTTGTAGCCTGCGTACTGGTAAAGGACTGCACCAGTACATTGTAAAAGAAGTTTCTTATTAAAGGAAGAAAGAGACGAATTGCAGAGCAGGTGGTTTTCACCCACATTGGGTTTCCACCTTATATCATGGTGTTCATGTGTGCTTCTTATGTGTGATGATCTTTACTGTTTTACTACACCTGTTTATTGTTAATGTGGTTAATAATGTTCTGATGCATTTACTGAAGATAAGCTAACTGAATCATAAGATTGCTGCGTATACGCTTGTTGCATTTAATACAGTCGCGTATATACGCGTATACCCTTAACTGAAGTCGCGTATATGAATCTGAGTGTGAAAATGAAAAAGTATCTAATTTGCTAATACTGATTCACCCCCGCCCCCTCTTAGTATTATTTCCAACACCTACAGGAAATACATATCCTGTAGTGCTCTTCCTGTTATATATGTCACTTGTCATATCTGCATCAACATATCCCTGTAGAGCAATGTTTGAACCACCAAAGCATAATGCTTGATTTGTGGTACCTCTCAAATACCTGAGAATCCACTTCACCACCATCCAATGTTCTTTTCCTGGATTGTTCATGTACCTGCTTACAACTCCCACTGCATGTGCAATATCAGGCCTTGTGCAGACCATTGTATACATTAAGCTTCCAACTACTAATGCATATGGAACTTTAGACATATTATCCATTTCTTCCTGAGTCTTGGGACACGCCTCCTTAACTAATTTGAAATGGCTAACCAAAGGTATACCAACTAGTTTTGCATTCTACATATTAAACATTTTCAATACCTTTTCTATGTACTCACTTTGAGACAATGTTAATTTGTGATTCTTCCTATCTCTAGTTATTCTCATACCAAGGATTTGTTTTGCAGCACCCAAATCCTTCATTGCAAATGAGTTTGCCAATTTCATTTTGAGCATAGTTATTTCCTACATGTTAGAACCTGCAACAAGCATGTCATCTACATACAATAACAATATAATATAGCTACCATCATTTTGCCTTTTGAGATAAACACAATTGTTAGACTAACATCTAGTATAACCTTGTTTAGACATAAACCTGTCAAATTTTAGATACCACTACCTTGGAGCCTATTTTAAACCATACAAGCTCTTCTTTAACCTGCACACTAGTTTCTGCTTCCCTTTTACCTCATATCCTTGTGGTTGCTGCATATATATCTCTTCCTCGAAATCCCCATGGAGAAAGGTTGTCTTTACATCTAACTGCTCAAGATGTAAATCTTCAGCAGCTACTAGACTTAGAATAGTTTTGATTGAAGTCATTTTCACAACAGGAGAAAATATCTCATCAAATTCTATACCCTTTTTCTATGCAAACCCTTTCACCACAAGTTTAGATTTATAGCTTTTTCTACCTCCATCTTCTTCCTTCAACTTCTAAACCCACTTATTCTGCAATGTTGTTTTACCTGCAGGCAACCTAACTAAGTCCTAAGTCTGGTTATGTGCTAAGTAGTCCACCTCTTCTTTCATGGCTTGTTCCCACTTCTTCTTCATTTCTATCTGCACTACTTCTTCATAACATTCTGGTTCACCAGAATCGGTCAATAATAGATAATATATTGAAGGAGAGTATCATTCAGGGGGTATACTTATCCTGGTAGATATTCTAACACCACTTTCAGGTGTTTGAGGTGCTTGTTGCTGTTGTGGTTGTTGTTCTAGTTGTTGATCATTATAATTTTCAGGCACCATCACTTTTCCTGTGATATCCTCAAGCACTGTGTATTCTCTGTTTTCTTTTTCCTATTTCTTTTCCTGCAACTGATTCTTATAGAAGACCTTTTCATTGAATATTACATCTCTGCTCCTAATGATTTTGTGATTTTCATAATCATATAAGTGATAACCAAAGTCATTAACACCATATCCAATAAAGGTACATTTCTTTGATTTTGCCTCAAGCTTTGTTCTATTTTCTTTATTAATATGGACAAAGGCTTCACAACCAAAAGTCTTTAAAAATGAGTAGTTTACCTTTTTACCTTTTCATGCCTCCTCTGGAATACCATCATCCAAGGAACTTGAAGGCCCTCTATTTATTAGATAGACAGCAGTGTCTACAGCATCTGCCCAAAATTGTAAAAGCAATCTTACATGCAATCTCATGCACCTTGCACGCTCCATGATTGTCCTATTCATCCTTTCTAAAACACCATTTTATTGTGGTGTTCCTGGTGTTGGAAATAATACTGAGAGAGGGGGGTGAATCAGTATTATCAAATCAATATAACTTTTTCATTTCCATATTAAGATTCGTGTATGCTACTTCAGTTAAGGCAAATCATGTGTATATGCAACTGTGTGTAGTGCAACAAGCGTATATCCAGTAAACTTATGATTCAATTAATTGATCCTTAATGAGTGCATCAGAACATTATTAGCCATAAGAATAGTAAATAGGAGCAGTAAAATAGAACAGATCATCACACACAATGAGCACACATGAACACCATAATATGAGGTGGAAACCCAATGTGGGTGAAAACCACCTGCTACAATTCGTCTTTATCTTCCTTTAATAATAAACTTATTTTTTTTACAATATTTCTGTACTAGAGCAGTCTTATACCAGTACGCAGGCTTCTACCTACAGAATGCTACAACCTTCTCCCATTTTCCAGTTTCTACTGGAAGGGAGCTACAACCCCCTTAGCTCTTGTACTAGCCGATCCATTTACTAGTACGTAGGCGCTGGCCTACTGAAGGCTCCAACCTTCACTCGTTTTCGTGATGCTCCTGGAAGGGAGCTACAACCCTTTGGCTCTTGTACTGGCCGATATGTTTACCATTATGTAGGCGCTAGCCTACAGAACTCTACGATCTTCTTTCTTCCTCCAGGGACCACGTTTCATAAATTTTCATACTGGATACTCCTGAAGCACAACACCATAATCTGAAGGCCAAGTTTCATCCAATTTTCATACTGGACCCATCAACAACATTGAAGCACAAAATTAATCATCACTGCAATAGACCCATCAACTACACCTGCATCATCAATCTCTAAATCACCCAATACTGAAACATTGAAACCCTGTCAACAGCACAGTCACCAGAACACAGAACAGACAACAGAACTCTGCAACAATAACCAGATCCAACTGCAACTTCAAATATCATATCTCATAATGTATACACTACTATGATGAACCAAACTGGCATACATACGTGCTTTTTCCAAAGCCAACCCACGTACAGATCTGAAAATAACTTTGTCGCTATTCCAGACATCAGTCATACCAAGATCATAACATTCGTACAATAAAACATGCGTCAATAATTCAGATCTAGTCTATGCATGATCAAACCACATAATGATAGTGCATTCCAAGCCTTATGATCCTGATCCATCATCCATCATTGACCACATAGATGCATCCTTGATCAGATCAAGCTAAGCATCACAAACCCATAACTAGGATACTAGATCTCACACGTCATCAGATTTTCAATCCTTGCACACTTGCTCACTCCTTGGCCTAATGATCTTCTCCTTATATAGGTTTAGGCCTTTCTCAATACCATGGTCCAAAACCATGTAGAATCAATACCTTGGACCCAATACCTGGGGTCAACACTTCAAATCAAATACCATGGACCAATACCAAAATACCATGGACCAAAACTTAGTTTTCTAACATGTACGCTCCTTTCCTTCTATGAACCTGCATGTCTACGTATATGCGTCTTCTATTCTGCTCATCCGTGTGTATACGCACTTTCATCAAGGTGAACCTGCGTATACCTCTCCCTTGACCTGTTGTACTATAATCTGTCATCTAATTGAGTTGCCACTTGTATCATACCTCTGAGTGAGTTGCCATCAAGGACAACACCTGTATCATAATGCCAGCAATCTCCCCCTTTGGACTTGATGGCAGCTACCACATCAAGTCACTCTCCCCCTTTGACATCAAGGGCAAAGGGCGGACCAAGATATTCTCTTCTTTGATATACATTCTACTTTCCATGCTCCCCCTGAGTACATGCTAAAGTTTTTTATTAAGCTCCCCCTTTGTACATGCCAAGTTGTACCAATCCATCCATGCTCCCCCTGAGTACATGCCAAGTCTGCAAGAATATTTTTCAATAGAATGACATGACTCTACAACTCAACTAAGTGAGTATGACCTTCCTATCACCAATGACTCATACATACATCAATCTCCAAACCAAGTGGGGATACAACATTTTGACTCATCCACCCAACCAAGTGGGGATATACCAAATGTTTATGACTGAAAATAGAAATCATTACATCATCCATCCCATGCATAGTGGGGTAACAAGATACATCATATGACTCACAAAGACCAAAGACCTAAACAAGACCATGACAGTTATCAACAACTATCATACACTATATGATCTGCACTATAAGCATCTTAAACTACAATCCATTCTCTTGGTCAATCAATAATCAGTAGCAAGATATGTCAATTAGCATCATCACCAAGGACTTCTAACCATAATGCCAACAATGCATTATTCGAAGCATATG